>LOEQ01002680.1:220227-234848 GCA_001685075.1 Bramus lutescens
TGTTTTACTCTCTGATCTTCAGGCAAGCTTTATGTATTAAAATACAAATGAAATGCCATTACATTTAGCATATAATTATGACAATTTTTGGAGAAACTGAGAGGTTGATTGTCTGGAAATGCAGGTATGACACAAACCTAAAAAGCTATATTTCTGATACTTGTCTTGCCCCCATAAGTGCATGGAATAGTTTAAAATTTATGAAAATGCAATGGATTATAAAATGGTTTTATTCACTTCAAAACGTTTTACTGATTCTTTGTCATGTATCTCCAAATAAGCACAATGGTGTTAGGATGGAACACAAACTAGTTCTCCTATTAAAAAATGGACAGGAAATCATTTGTCTAATGAAAATTTAGCCTAATTAATCCAGTTCAGTGCTGCCAACTGTCATCCAGAGAACAAAATATGTATTCTGCACACCGTCTTAGAGAAATCTCTTTATTCATAACTGCCTAGGTACTCTTCATTCTTTTGGCTAGTGCTATAGTTTGCATTTGTTAGAAACTTGATCCCCAATGTGACAGTGTTGACATGTAGGGTCTTTGGAAAGTGTTTCAATTTTTTAGGCTTTTCTTTCACAAATGAATTAATTCTGATTAAAAAAATAAACAAATGACCAGCAGCAACAACCTACCAGGCTTGTGGAGGTGGGTTAGTTCTTCCCTAAACTTCTGCTTCTTTCCGTGTAGCAAAAGGTAGGAAGGCCTTTATCAGACACTCTGCCTTGATCTTAAACTTTCCGGACTTTACAGTTTTGAGGAAATATATTCTGTTCTTTAAGTTACTCAGCTTTAGCCAGGCAGTGGTGGCGCATGCCTTTAAGCCCAGCACTCAGGAGGCAAAGACAGGAGGTTCTCTGTGAGTTTGAGGTCAGCCTGGTCTAAAAGAGATAGTTCCAGGATAGTTAAGACTGTTACACAGAGAAAGTCTGTCTTGACCCACCCCCACCAAAGTTACTCAGCTTTATTCTGTTATAGAAGCAGAAAAGCAAGTGCATGGTGATTTTTCCTGACATTTTAGAACTGGTATCCATAAGGATCATTTCAACAGAGTCTCAGATTGTCATTCTCTCAAACTCCTGTTCTGGGGCTGAGATGATACAGAAGCATCTGAGGCGTCTGATGCAGGTGCTTGTGGATGACATTTGAAGAAGCATTAACTAGTACAGAGAGGCACATTGCTCTTTAGAATTTTATCAAAGCCTTTGTAAGTGAAACTCCTGAAATGAAAAATGCATGCATCTCTACCTCACCCCACTCAGAATGCTTATCATTATGAAAACAATCAACAGCAAATGCTGGCAAGGATGTCTGGAAGAAGGAACCCACATACACATATACACATATATACATACACATATGGTGCAAATGTAAACTGATACAGCCATTATGGACATCTGTGTGGAGGTTCCTCAAAACTAAAATTACAACTGTCATATAACCCAACCATACCACTATACTCAAGGGAGTTTCGGTCAGCACATGACAGAGATACTGTACAATTCATTACAGTAATGTTCACAAGGGCCAAGTTATACATTTAGCCTCTGTGTCCATCAACAGAAGAATGGATAATGAAAATGTAACATATGTACAGAGCGAGATTTTATTTTGTCATAAACAAAAATGAAACTACATCGTTGAAAAGATAAGCATGTTAACAGAAGACCCAGAAAGACAAATCACCACATTTTTCTCCCAATGGAAAGAACACATAACTGAGTGAAAACGTATGCACAAAACACAAAACATGTACATGTATGTGATATCTACCTTTTCATGAGGGCTGAACTGAGACTGTAGGAGCAAAAAAGACTAATGGCAGACTAGAAGAGGAGAAAGAAGAAGGTGTAGGGGTGAATATGGTCAAAGTCCTTGATATACTTGAATGAAATGGCTGTATGGAGCCGAACGATATGCACGATAAATACATGCCAATTAAAAAGAAAGAAACCTACATGATTGGATTTAGAGTCACTTTAAAAATTGAAATTTGGATTTCAAAAGCACATTGGAGTGTGCAATGTGACTTGGCAGTTGTCAGGAACAATGGGAGGCAGAGTTGCTGCAATATCAGAAGAGACACAACGTTGACTACAACAGATACAGATTTGAGAGAGGCTGCGATTATCCAATCAGCTGCAGACCTTGTTTTAGTCATTGTTACTATTTACATGAGTACTCATTAACAGGTCAACATGCATAAAGGAAGCCATGAAATATTTAGGCAAATGATATATATATATATGTATATATAATTTTATTTTTATTTCTGTATATGTACATATGAGTACAGTTGCCTCCAAGAGGCTAGACGAGGGTGATAGAGTCCTTATCATTGGAGTTACAGGTCGTTATGAGCCCTAAACATGAGAACTGAGAATTGAACTTGGGTCCTTTGCAAGAGCAGCAGATGTTCTTAACCACCGAGCTATGCCTCC
Organism: Bramus lutescens; assembly: GCA_001685075.1. Lineage (NCBI taxonomy): Eukaryota > Metazoa > Chordata > Mammalia > Rodentia > Cricetidae > Bramus > Bramus lutescens. Next base: position 222,674 of record LOEQ01002680.1, read on the forward strand.
AGCCCTTAGGCAAGTGTTTTTTTTTTTGTGTGTGTGAAAATAGTCAAAACATGATTAGTGAAAGAAAAAAAAATCCTCAGTTGAATCACTTATCAAAGGATCTTTTTTCCTCAGAGAAATTTCATTAGGTTACTGTAATACCAGTGGGCGCGAAGGTGACAAAAGTAAACTTGAAACTTGTTAATGTGTTACATAACTTTGGGTGTAATTGCAAGCAATAGCTAGCAAATAATAAAACAATTATTAACGATGCAGAAATGCAACATCAACTGGAAAGCTGCATTTGTGCTTGCTAAGGTCTTTGTATTGAAAGGAATCCACTTCATTCATCATGGCACACCATTAACTGAAGGCCTCAGTTTAGAACACTCTGAAAAGGAGCAACATTGACATGTTCCATATAGTTTCTGTTCTACAGCCTTCTAGTCTTTAAAAAAAAGTTTTTGGAGTGAATGATTTAGAGAATGAGTAGTTAAAGAAATAACTACCTTGAGGCAAAAATCTAATTATTTTTGAGCAGATGACAGTAGCAAGCTCAGTTAGAAGCCCAGAACTTCATGAAGAAAAAACAGGGCCTTTTATTTGTCTTAGATCCTGGACAATGTAGATGCTAAAGCACTTAAAACAAACAAGGTAGAGGATATTTAAGGAGAAATTGTATAGTTCAGGAGGAGTTTATAAACTGTGGTATCATGACCATGAAGCTCAGCTAATCTTGTTGTAGGCGCCAGCCTTCTTCTATGTACACATTACTGGAGTTGATGTTAGCTGTTAAACATTTCCTTCTGTTTTATTTTCTTGTCTTTTCTATTAATGTCTGGAGAACCCAAGTCTCGTAGCTGTGAACAAAAGAGACTTAATAGAATCCACCTTCAATCTATAAAAGTAGCCACTACTAGAGTCATGCTTCCATGACAGTGACAAAGAGTCAGTATCCTTGTTAGGGTTACTGTAATGAAACACTGTGACCAAAAGCAACTTGGGGAAGAAGGGATTTATTTGGCTTATACATCCACATCATTGTTCATCGTTGAAGGAAGTCAGGACAGGATCTCAGGCAGGGAAGGAATATAGAGTCAGGCGCTGATGCAGAGGCCATGGAGAGGTGCTGCTTATTGGCTTGCTCAACCTGCTTTCTTATAGAACCCAGGACCACCATCCCAGGGATGACACCATGCACAGTGTGCTGGGCCTTCCCCCATCAATCACTAATTAAGAATATGCCTATAGCAGGATCTTACGGAGGCATTTCCTCAGCTGAGGTTCTCTCCTCTCAGATAATTTTAGCTTGTGCCAAGTTGACCCAAAACTCTCCAGCCCAATCAGGAAGAACCAGGTTTGATTGACTTTTCTATTATGCAAGAGGAAGACTAAACCTTTTTGGGAAGAGCAGTGTCCACACAGAGAGGTGCTGTGTTTTCACTATAATTTGTCCTCCCAAAACTCATGTTGAAATTTGTTTACCGTCATGTCTGTATCAAAAAGTGGAGCCTTTAGGTCATGAAGAGTGAATAATGCCTTTCTTGCAGAAGTGGGCGTGTTCTTTCCAAAGCAGACTATGCTACAGAGGGAAGCTTCTAACGTTTTCTCTCTTCTGTGTGTGCCCACCCCCTTCCTCTACTTCCCCACTGTCTCATGATACAACCCGAGGCCCTTATCCAACGTAGCCAGCTGATTTCAGACTTCTAGCGTTTTTGAACTATAATTACAATGATTTCCCCCTTTATAAATTGCCCAGTCTCAGATATCCTGTTAGAGCAACAAGAAGTAGACTAAGGCAGACCGTTGGTTTCTGTAGCAGTTACTGAAAATGTGGAGTTTAGTAGCAGTGGTTGATTTGGAAAGGAAGGTTAACACATACATTGTCGTCAGTGAGGTTTACTAGGTCAAGGTTGACGCTTGAGGTGGGAGGAAGAACATTAGATACAAACTGTACAGTATGTGGCGATCTAAACATGGTGTGGCTTCCAAGAGAAGGAGGGGCTTCCTTTTAGAGCCTGGAGATGACCTTTATTGAGAGGCGCATGGGGGAAGACAGAGAGAAAGGAATTGACATGAACGGGAGAGGGGGAACACAGATGAGCCTTTACAGAGAACAACCTTCAGACCATCTCTCCCAGCAAATCCCCAGAAGAGACGAAAGAGCTGCCTTTGTATAAGCTTGTGGGGTGGCGAGAAGTTTCACAGTAGGTGATTATCGAACCGTGTCGTTTCAACTGTAAGAGCATGAAAGAGCCTGGTTACAAAGATTGAGAGCCCTTGAAGTCACAGCTCAGACTGCTTAACTCTGTCCCAGAGATGGGTGTGGCCTGCTTAAGGCCATACGATCCAGCCTAAGGATGCAAGCCTCTAGTTTAACAGAAGTGTCTTGGGAATTGGGTAGCAGGTAACAATGGGGGAATATATTGAAAGGAAATTCTCGAGAAAGCATGGAGTTGCATCATCAACTGTCATTGGTGAGTCTGACAAAGTCTCAGAAGACTAGTCGATGCAGGAGTTGTGATGAGCAGAATGTTGATTAAAAATATGGCTTAGTAGTGTGCTTTCCTAGCATATCCAAGGCCCCAGGTTTGATCTACCACTATGCACACGAGTCATGGTGCTACACATGTATAATGCTAGATCTTGATGTGGAGGCAGGAGGATCAGGATTTCAAGATCCTCTTTGGTTACATAATGCATTCAAGGCCAGTTTGGAGCTATGTGTGACCCTGACTCAAAATAAAATAAAGAAAAAGAAAAAGAAAGAAGCTTGATATTAGGATTGTTTAGAGTGCTTGCCTCGAAACAAGGAGAATAAAGCCTATGCCGATATTGGTGTCAAATGTTGGAAGCTTGTTACACAGTTTCATGGGATTTGGCTGCATCCGGTCTATGCCTTAGGGCTTTGTGGAAGGCTGAATTTAAGAGTAATGAAGTAGTCTCTCTGATGGAAGAAATATCTAAATAGCCAAGCATTCACGAAGCAGTGTGGCTGCTTTGAACTGCCTGTACTAAACTAAGATAGAAAAGGATGACCTAAAGGCAGGGTTTAATTAAAAGGGAAGCAGAGTGTAAAAATTTGGGAAATGACCAGCCTGGTCACATAAAGAATGAAAATGTGTTCAAGAGTTCTGCCAAGCAACTGTTTCTAAAATGACTAGCTCGAACAGAAGGGAGCCAGGTACTATTCCTCAGGATAATGGGGGAAAGACCCTTAAGGGATTTCAGAGATCCTTGAGGCTGTCTCTTTTATCGTGGGCTCAGAATTTTCAGGCCTTGTGGATGGAAAAGGCTTGTTTCTCAGGGATGCCTCCGATCTCTGCTCTCTGCACCTTGGCAGAGTGCTTCCTGGATGCTCCTTCACTTGTCCAGCAGTGCCGGGTGCATCCCTGTGCTGTAGCTCTGGAGGGTGCAAGCCATACATTCTAGTGATGTGCACACAGTGCCAACTCTGCTGGCACACAGAGGTCAGGACCTGTGGAGGTGTAGTTTATTCTACCTAGATTTCAAAGACTATAGCAGAGAACCTGGTATCTCAGGCAAAAAACTTTCTGCTTGCTGGGACAGGCCTGTTTCCAGGACCCCTGGACTGTAGAGCTACTGGCAGCATGGGAAGTCCTTTCAGAAAAGAGGCAGGCACAGCCATGCGCATCTCCTATCAGATAGCTGAAGCCTGAATGGAGTTAGCGAAGCCAGACAGGAACTGTGCTGTGTGCTGAGGAAGAGCCTGTGGGTTCAAAGATTACCTTCTCCATTTGTTCCAGAATTCAGGCTCTCAGACTCCAAGCTGATAGGGTTGCAAGCAAAGAAAGAACCCTTGTCCCCTATCCTTACTACCGCCACATGGCATAGGTCATACACTAACCAAGCCCATTCTCCTATATAGACAAAGAGAGACTTCTATCACATAACTTAAGTCACATATGCCCAGTTCCCTTACCTGGGTCACAAAGCACAGGTCACATATTAAATTAAGCCTGATTCTTTTTTCTTCTTTGTCTGAAGGGACTGAACCTTCTTACTTCAGCAGACTCCACGCTACTGCGTACTATGGTATTAGTAAACTTCTCATCTGAATGAAGGACCATTAAGCCCTCCCTCTCTCCCTCCCTTCCTCCTTTCCCTTTCTCCCTTCTCTCTCTCTCCTTCTATCTCCCTCCATCCCTCTTCCTCTCTCTCCCTTCCTCTCCCTTCTTTCTCTCCCTCCTTCCTTCCCTCCCTTCCTCTCTTCTCTCTCTCCTGGCTTTGTGGCTTGCTCAGAATCCCTTCCATCAGACCTATCACTCCATTTCTGAATGGGACTGTCTACTCTGTATCTATCCCACGGTTCTGTTTTGGACATAGGTAACTTTTTTGATCTTGAAGGTCCACTTTAGAGTTTAGCTGGTACTGGACTCACTAAGAGTGTGGAACCACTGGGACAGACAGAGCACTTGGATTTTCACTGGAAGAAAGAAGGACATTAATGTGGAAATCAGGTGCAGAGCGCTCTGGTTTGAACATCACTGATCCTCTCTGGAATGCAATCTGATTGCCATTGCTGTGGCGCTAGGTGTTGGGGCCTCCAAGAGGTGACTAGGTTGTTTAGAATGGTCAATACCTTTCTTGTGAGACTAAGAGCCTTTTCCTGAGAGTTGTTATTGGAGGGACATGTTTACCTTCGTTTTCACCAACTGCTCTTCCAGAGGATCCAGGTTTGATTCCCAGTGCCCACATGGTAGCACACAACCATCTGTTAACACAGTCCCAGGGGTATCTAACACACTCTTCTGACCTCCAAGGTATGGGGCCTGTATGTGATAGATAGACAGGCATATAGAATTGTTTTTCTATGGACATGTTAACCTCTTCTGCACTTGTCCATATGTACTTTTATTCTTCTATCATATTATGACACAGGAAAAGATCTGGCTAGATGTGCAGCCAGACTTTGGATTTCCAGCCTTGTGAAACATAAACTAAATCTGTTTATTTTCTTTATAATTACCCACTGTTGAATATTCTATTATAAACACAGAAAACAGAACAAAGGAAAAGGTAATATCTTTTTTCCTTATCAGAAAACAGATGTTCTGAACAATTGGGTGATATTTTCAGGAAAGAGGTTGATCATATTTCAGGGTTAGTTGTTCATCTTACCACCCCCATCCCCAAACCCCGTTGACACCCAGGTGAGGGAAAGAGCATCAGGCTGCTCCATACAGGATGGGAGATGGATTTTTGGTTATTCCCAAAGGAATTGCTGAGGATTGAGAGTCTATTATGCAAGGTCTATTAAGACCCTCATCCATATATTCATGTTCATATACATGTGTAATTACAATCAACCAGCATGAGAGTTGCATGTTCCTGGGTAAAGAGGCCGAGGTGTCTTTTCCTGTCTCTTTCTTTTATCCTCACACCGGATGTATCTATTGAGATAGAAAAACAAGGTAATATTTGAGCCATGTGTGAATAAGGAGAGTTTTGAATAAGCAAAGGATCGATGCTATATCTAGACTGTCTTTAAAACATGGGATGTGATGGTTTTCATGATTAAATGTGTTTGCAAAATTTTGCTATCCAAATGTATTCCTGGGGGGAGCTGCCAAAGAAGACTTTGTGATAGCTACCCCATAAGAAAATGATTTCATATTTACAGCAGATGGGTAAACTTTTATCATAAAAGCCATAGCTGAATAATCTAGCCACGATGTAGAGCCTGGTGATTTCCATTGTGTATGCATGGGTGTGGGTGTCTTTTATGTGTAGGATTTTCATAAGTGAAAAGGTAGACTCCAGGGAGGCGATCTTAATCAGGTACCCACTGAGACTGTTTTGGTGCTCTCCCTCGTTTATCGTTCTTCCACCTATGTCTAATTCAGTAGAAATTCTTAAAAAGAAGCATCTGGCATCCACTGCATCTTTCTGAAGGGATCCAAGTTTTCACAGCACAGTATTTGTGCTAACTCTATGACTTTATGTGCTCTTTCACTGAATTACAAAATTCACAAAAAAGTAAAGATAGTACATACAAGTTCAGAAGCTAATGGGAGTAATGTTTGAGGTGGACTCAGCATGAATGCCAGGCGCAGAAGAGAGGGATGTTTTAGAGATGCCTCTTACTTGACTCCTCTCTTGTGTACCTGTTTGCTTGGGCCCTCGGTGTACACAAAAAGCTCATGGTGAATGGGCTTCTTATGCATACTTTAAGGCCATGAGGGAAAGCACATGTGATAGCTTATATTGATTGCTGACTTAACAAGATGGAGAATCACCTAGGAGACAAACCTCTGGGCATGCCTTTGAGGTATTAGCAAGATTAGATCAGTTGAGGTGGAAAGACCCACCGTAACTGTGGACACCATCATTCCCTAGGCTACTGTTCTGGGTTCTGGACTAAGTATTGGTGAAGATCCTGCTTGAGAGGAGCATACACTGCAAAAAAAAAAGGTTAGCACCATGGATGATGATTAATATAAAATGACTGTGTGAAGATAAGCATCTTCAAATGGCACAAAGGCACACAATCCTCCCTGGAAAGACTTAAGTATCATCTACTGCATTTTTGACTGCTCTCGAGTCTCAGCAGAATTAGCCTCATGCAGTATGCAATAATATACTTGTGTCTCCTTTTCTGTATTGATTCCTTTAGGGAAGATTATGAAGAGCTATGAAGACAGAGCATTGAGATGGATGTCTGTATTTCTAGTCTTCATCTCCAATTTTCCTCATCAAGCTGTTAACCTAATTTTACCTAGAATAGCTGCTCATTGTCTCGAGTAATCTGTTTTTGTTGTTCTCTCCTATCCCCTGGTTCATTTTTCTTTTTTTTTGCCGGAGTATTGGAAATCTCAGCTTGGTCAGTTGAAAATTTCCCTTCAAAAGATCAGTTCAAGATGGTGGCAACCACCAGCTTCTTTGGGTCCATGGAGCAGCTCTGAGGAGCTTGAGAGACCCACAGAGGCTCTGAGGGGAGATGTGGTAGCAGAGGAGGATTCTGCAGAGACCTAAGTGTCTCTAGAACAACTAAAAAAGGCAGGTCTCATAGGAAGATTTTAAAGGTCAGAGAGGTGAGCAGAGGCCTGGAGCTCTCTTAGATCCTGCCTCCGGAAGTCCTGCCCAGGCATAAGATCATCCTGACTCTGAGCAACAACAGATATCCAAGATGCGTCTCAGAGATAGTCCAGTATTTATGGTGCTTCAGAAATTAGAGACATTGAACCACACCAATGACTCATTGCATAAGTATTTGTATGTAAAGCTGTTTGGGCGAAAAAAAAATGTACTGTGTGACACATTGCAGTTTGCAATGCCACTTGGATGAGTAAATGAGAGGTGAGAAAGACAGTGGAGAGGAGCTGCATGGGAGCTTAGGGCTGGCAGGGTGGTGTGCAGCAAGCCTGGTGCTCAAGCAGTCTCTGCCCAGTAGCACCATCACCTTGTCTCCGAGCAATGGCAGGATGTCCAAGATGGAGAACAGTTCATTTTCTGGATTGGGACTCCTTTAAAAACTTCCATGGTTCATGAGCCCACTGGAGGCCATGTTGGTGTCCATGGTCTGTACCGCTGCAGACAGTGTTTATGTCTGAGTTCCATGCTGCTGTTGAGGCCATGTGAATGTCTATGATCCATGATCCTTGCAAAGTAGCTTCTTTTGCAGTGCTATTAATGATTGCAGACTCATAGTTGAGCAATAGAGACATTGAAAGCTTCTGTGACAGCCATGCCCTCAAAAAGAAACAGGCTAGACAGGAAATCATTGAAGAGAGGCCTTAAGAATTGTCATAAAGATGATGAAGTGTAGCTCTTCACAGTTGATGGCTTCTGACAGGGAGGTGGGGGAAGGACTCAGTTATCTTTAAGGGACTGGTCACTGGGAGTTTTTTTTTTAACCATGTTCCAGTGAGTTCCTGTGTTGACATTTTCTCATATGGGAGACTAGTGCTTGTGGCTCATGCTGCATTCTAACCCTTCAGGGACACAGAGATGGGATGTTCCTCTGAGGCTGGGGGGGGACACCATGGATCTTCACTTATCAGGAAACCATCCTTGGCAGCAGCAGGAAGAGATTTGTGGATCAGGGCCTTCTTCACCAATCAAGGTCCATATTCATATTCCTTCTTTTCTGCCTCCTCCTATAACGCAGGGACTCTTTCAAGTCTCCGGTGGGTAGATGTATGTTTCTTTCCTCTCAAATTCCTACCTGTCATTTATGACGTTCTCAAACACTTTCATCCACAGGTCTTGAGAATATGAACTTTGTCTCTCGTCCCCCTCTGGCGTATGCATGCTTGTGGAAGCCAGAGCTCAATATCAGATATCATCCTCTATTAATATCCATCTTAGTTTTTGAGACAAAGTATTTCATGGAACCTGGAACCCACCAATTTGCTAGACTGACTTGCTACTGAACCCAGGACCTTCCAAGTCCCTACACTATACCCAGCTTTTGTACATGGGTGCTGGGGATCCGAACTCAGGTCCTCGTGCTTATGCAGGCAACACTTTGCCCACCGAGCATCTCACCAGCCCTGAGAATATAAACTTTGAGAAATTCACATCCTGATTCCCATTGAGGCTGAACTAGTTTAGATTTCTAGTAATAATGCATATCTATGTTTATTTATAGCATTATTGACAACACTAAGTTAGGGAACTAGGCTATGTGTCCAACTGCAGAGTTATAGATAAAGGAAATGTGGTTTATATACACGATGGTTCTTTTCAGCCACTAAAGAATAAAATTATGTCATTTGCAGGAAAATTGTTGTACCTGGAGATAATTGTATTAAGAAAATTAAGCCATTCTCAGAAAGACAGATGTGGTATGTTTTCTTTCATTTGTGGCTCCTAGATTTTATATAGTAATATAAAATTATACGTGTATACATAAATGAAAGTAGTAGAAGTGAAACAAAGGAGACAAATGAGAGAGAGAGAGAGAGAGAAAGAGAGAGAGAGGGAGGAGAGGAGAAAATGGAGGTATGGGAGGGGAATAGTCTTCAGTATTCTAGATGTGAAACATGAGAGTTTGGATCTTGCTAGGTTCTAACAGAAAGGTATGTTGCACAAGCACCCCTCTTCTGGCTTCCCATTCAATATTTTCTTGTGCATTAACCCTGAACTCACTTTTGCCATTCATCTGCCTGGTTTCTGTTAGAAGATCCCAGGAGCCGTAGACATCCTACTCTGAGTCTTCACCTTCGGTAACAATTCTACTATATGCCATAGTCCATTTGTTACCTTGGCATTCAGTTTGTCTGGTCCACATCCATATGACGTTACAAATGGTCTGGGTAGTATCAGCCAATCCTGTTCAGAGCCTTGACTATCCTTTGAGAATAGAGTTACCTAGAACAAATCTGAGTTATAGGTAGCTGTAATCTGCCTGATGTGGGTTCTGGCAACAGCACCAAGTACTCTGCTGTGCCATCTCTCCAGTCCCAGACACTTTTGGCTTATTTATTTATGTTTTACTTTTGCAAACAACTATTCCTTTCATTATATTTTCCCTTAATTACATTTCTTTTATTAACTTTGCCCCAAGTGAATGTAACTATGTATTGATTTTCAGTTTTTACACAGTGCGGACAGAATCTTGGCTGTGTTATTAGTTTGTATTTCCACATTGCTCTAGAGGTTATTTCCAGTTTCATATAGTTTTTCTTTTTATAGAACCTTGTGTTTAGACGGTTTCATAGGATGTTTAGTAAATTATGTAATGTTGGTGGCATCATAGAATGATACTGACAGTTACTGCCAAATACTTCATATTTTTAATATTTTCCCATTCTGGCCTTCCATTACTTAAATAAAAATATCAGGAGAGATCCTGGGGAGTTCGATAATATTAAGAACACAGAGAATTTTACACAGCACTATTTCCATCATTTAGTTTTGGTTATTGTCACTAACAAGGAGATAATTGGTAGTTTGAATACTCAATCACTGAAAGGATCTATCCTTGAATTGATAACAATAGTCACTTCAATTTCACAGAGTACAATGGCTTCTGTATTAGCTACTTTTCTCACTGCCATGACAAAATATCCAAAAGAAGTGACTGGAGGGAAGAAATGTATTTTGGCTCAGTTTTTAAGCACAAAGGTACGGGCTTGGGAAATGAGGTAGCTGGTCACTTTTGTGAATGGAGTTATGAAGTAGAGAAGGTGGTGTCACCCACATTCAGAGTGGGTCTTCCTCACTTAAATCTTTCCGGAAATTCCTTTCTAGATACATCTCTGGTTGACTTTACAGCCAGTCAGGTTGATAGTGAAAACGAGCCTCCTGCCTTCCTAGAAGGATCACATGGATGTGATGCCTATTGAATATTGGATTCAGGAGGTTTTTGTTTCATATGTCACAGTTTCTTTGAGTTGCAAAGATAGCTCAGAGGTTGGGAATGCAGACTGCTCCTTCAGACAACCCAAGTTCAGTTCCCATCACTCACGTGGGGTCTCATCACAGCTTGTAACTCTAGCCCCAGGATATCTGATGCTCTCCTTTGGCCTCTTCAGGCACCTGTACTTGTATGCAAATTCCCCAAAATTACACTTATTCACATAATTTAAAATGAAATAAAATGGTTTGGAGAGGCGCCTCAGCAGTTAAGAGCACAGGCTGATCTTCCAGAAAACTAGGGTTGGATTTCCAGCACCTACATAGCAACTCACAATAGTCTGTAACTCAATTTCCAAGGGATCTGACACCTTCTTTTGACCACTTTGATCACATGTGGTAAACAGACATACACACAGAACAAATAAACCTTCAAAAATTATAAAAAAATAAAACAAATCTTTTTAAAAAATCACTATCTTTTTTATTATTCTTAGTTTGTTTTCTTGTCTTCAAATCCAATAAAAATGTAAGGAACTGAGTATTTTGGTAAGATAAAGGATGGGATGTGTCTATTGTGCATGTCAGTTAGGGGGCTCTTGGGTACTTAATATCTGTCACAAAGTTTGGTAGAGATAGAAGCCAGATTGTTGTGGTTTGAGACATAAAGGGAAGTGAGGAAGCAAAAATAGCCTGCGGGGAAGATGAGAGAGGTAATAGTGGATGCCAAAAGAAAAGAGAAGGGACAAATGTTCAAAGAGCAATGACAGAAAGGTAAGCACTTTCGGATCTCTTTAGCTAAGGATAAGGAGCCAGAAATAAGACAGTCTTCGAAGAGAGGTTCTGACAGATGGATCAGGATTCTGGGTTCAAGAGGATGGGGTCAGACATTCAAGTGCTAAAGTGGAAGTCAGCTTTTAACAAGAGCGAGAACCAGCACTTTCTGAGCCTGGAGGATATGAGTTAAGGGTGGTAATGGCTGAACATGTGTTCGTAAGGAGAACCTGGGCTGGGAGTTAAAAACCATTCTCTGCAAGGAATGAGATTTTATCGTCTGCTGAGAATGTGAGGGGTCGTTGATGAAATAATGTCTTTAAGAGAGTGGTGACAGTTTCTTAGGAGAATGTGGGAGCAGTCTGCAGAAGCTCAGGTGGAATGACCGAGGGTCGTTACTGTGTGTCAACTGAGATGCCGCAATGATGGCTAGGTAGCAGTGCCTAGCTGAGAGCTTGTGTGATTTCTCCCTGCTGGGCTCAGCTTCCGGATGTCTAAACAGAGAAATGCAAATTACACCAACAACCCAGCCATTGCTCTTCAAAGCCCTGGTGACAGTCATCACAGAAGTTCATGGGAATTCAAAGCATTGATCCACGTGTCTAGGAGAGGAATAGAGGCTAGAGGTGAGGTAACACACTGGGAGAAAATGGAGGGATAAAAAGCATCCTCATTGAGTGCTCACGGTACCCTCTCAGGTACATAATTTGATCAATCTAACTTTGCACACGAAGAAACAAAGATTTGGAGAAGTGAGATGCCGTGTCTGGTGAGGCACTAAGTAACCAAGACAATCCAGTCTTTCTCTACTCCACTCTATTTAGCCTTGTCTGATTCCACATTTCTGGTCCTGTTCTGTCTCTGAAGCCAAGGACTTCAGTGTGTGAGGGTTAATCTTCTGCTTAACTTGGCTGGATTTGGAATCACCTAGGCCATGTGCCTCTTAAGCTGTTAGCAAGAGGATTAACTGCGGAGGGAAGTCCCACCCTGAGTGCAGACAGCACCATCCTATGGTTTATGTTCAATAAAACTGGACAGAAGAGAAAGTGGATGGGCACTAGCATTTGTCCCTCTCTGCTTGCTTTTGGAGGACGAGGTG
>LOEQ01002680.1:234886-252347 GCA_001685075.1 Bramus lutescens
GGTGTGACCAGCCGGTTTCTGCTCCTCCACCACGGCTAGAGCTGTCTTGCTACAATGCTTATTCTACTGTGATGGACTGTTTTCAAACTAGCAGCCTGTAGCGCTATTTCTAATTGATTTTAATAATAAAGACCCAGAGTCAGATACTAGGGGGTGAAAGCCGAAAGGTCAGAGAAGCTGAGCAACCAACCACTAATTCTTACCTCTACAAAATCCTCAGAACAAATGGGATATCCTGTCTCTATAACGCTGAGACTGAATCCTGCGCTCCTGTCTCTTCCTGCCTCATATTCCTCTCTCTGCCCAATTGTATCCCTTCCTGTCTCCACCTCCCTAGTGCTGGGATTAAAGGTGTGAGCCACCACTGCTTGGTTCTGTTTCTCTTTTAGACTGATCCATCTCGTGTAGCCCAGGGTAGCCTGGAACTCACAGAGATTCATCTGCCTCTGTCTCCCAAATGCTAGGGATTAAAGGTGAGTGCCACCACCTCTATGGCTAACTAGTGTGTCTATCTAGCTCCGCACTCTGATCTTCAAGCAAGATTTATTTGTTAAAGCACAAACAGCACAAATATCACCACAGCAGCCAAAATAGACTCTTCCTTCATTAAGCTGATTCTCGGTATTTGGTTAGAGCAATGAGACAGCAGATAGTATATTATATAAGGGAATATTTTGCATATGCAAATTTAACTCAAATCACTTCAGGCCTCACCAGTCTGTATCTATACAAATGAAGTTATAGCAACTCAAATTTTATTTGCTTATTTCTTCCAGTTTTGCAATACAGTGCTTTATCTTAAGCAAAGCCTCCTATTCCTGAGCATTTCTTTTAAAAATTGGGGGTGTCACATATATTCATAAACATGTCACTTCTCATTACTGGGTGATAGTGCATGCTGGTGCCCTTTATGGTACCTTTTAGTGGTAATACAACCTGCATGATTTTGAGGTTGATCTGACTGGGTAACAAGTGCATAAAGAAAGGACAGACACACAGACATACAGAAAACCTGGGATCAGGTGAGCCATGGGCTCCAGCGGATACTACCAGCAGCTGCCCAGAAACTAAACACATTTATTTTATACATGTGAATTGAGAAGGCGTGTTCAGTTGAACAAAGAGGGGGGTCTCTCAGGAGAGCAGTCTCTGGTTGCAGTCATCCTGGAGAAGGAAGCTATGGTTGACAGTTTCTACTTACAGTGGTTTTATGTAAAGGCTAATCAATTGTAATATTCATTGGACCAGAGGAAGGCTTTGCCATTCTTCAAAGCCTGACTCAGGGATGGATTTGCCATTCCCATGGATCTGAGGCTCATGTCAACAGTACATACTCACTCAGGACTTCTCTGTTTTCCACACAATGGTCTTTGACTTGCAGAGAAGTCCCTTACCTATAAAGAAAGAGACTTTGTCACTTATCTAGGATAACAAATCAGTTAAGTAGCAGAGAAGAAATGAAAACTGAAGTAGATTTATTTTTTATCTGTTTTTGGGCTTGGCACTACTTGACACCATGCCTACCTAAAACACACTTGGAGAATGAGCTTCTCTTCTTTAACTTCTTACATCACTGGGAGAGTTTCTTTAAAGGCTTTGTAGAATTTGCTAGTGACACTCGCAGGGCTTTGAAACTCATCAACAACCTGAATTCTTTTGCAAAAAAATCTAAGTTCTAAATTTAAATTTATTTTTTATTTCTGTGTACATACATGCATGCATGCGCATGCCTGCACATGTCTGCTCCATTGCCCTTGGAGGCTGTAAGATGGCATCAGATCCCCTGGAGCTGGAGTTACAGCTGATGGTGAGCAGCCTGATGTGAGTTCTGGAAACCAAGTTCTGGTTCTCTGGACGAGCATCAATGATTCATTCGTTAGCTATCTTGCCAGGCCCCTATTTATTTAAGTTTTAAAATATCTCTTTTGGGGTCAGTTTTTGGTAATGTAGGTTTTGCGTACATAATCTTAGCTTTGTTTTGTTTTACAGATGTATTTGTAGGGTGTTTTGTGAAATAGTCTCTTACTCTCCTCGGACCCTTTCATCTGTGGTTTCTGTAGCTCTTTCCAATTATTCATTTTTTATTTTGTTGATTTGTGATCACCTATTTTTCCCTTAATTACATTGACTTGTTGTTTACTCATGTTGTTCTTAAACACATTTTGGGTGATTTATTTGTTAATAATACTGTTTTAATTCTGATTTTGTTTTAGACTTAATTAATTTCTCTCCTCTTTTCTTTAGCTGGATGCCTAATGAAATTTTCTTACTCTTCTTTAATTATTTATGACAGAACTTTTCTCTGAGATCCAATTTATCTGTAGACTGTAAGTACTGATAGTTCTTTCTCTGTCGTTTCTTTTTTGCTATATAGTATTGAAAATGTCCTCAAGAACTTTTGAGTTAATTGAAATTTTTTTCCAGGTAAAAAAGTTTTTTAAAGCTGTGATTAATTTTGATTTTCATTGTAATGTGTTCAGAAAGAGTCTTCTGACTGGAAGATGGTGGCGCACGCCTTTAATACCAGCACTCATGAGGCAGAGGCAGGTGGATCTCTGTGAGTCTGAGGCCAGCCTGGTCTGTAAGAGCTAGTTCCAAGACAGCTAGGACTGTTACACAGAGAAACCCTGTCTTGAAAAACCAAAAAAAGGGGGGGGTTTCTGTACCATCTCTGTCTTGGAAGCTAGCACAATATTTGTTGGCCTAACAGGCAGTTGCTTTCTCCAGAATAATAAAAGGAAGGTGCAGTCTATGTGTGCCCTGGCATTGAGTGTGGAGGTCAGAGGACATCTTGCTAGAATCTCTTCTCTCCTTCCACCATGTCGGTCCCAAGGATTGAACTCAGGTCACTGGGCTTGGCAGCAAGCACCTTTGCTGGATGAACCATCTCTCTGGCTCTAGTTTGTTTTCTTTCTAAATGACAAATAGAAATTTTAGTAATTAATATTGTAATAAATGTTGCAACAATGTCCTGAAAAGTTTCACTGTAGCTAAAAAAAATGTAAAAAGGATCATTAATTAAAATCTTAGTGATTCCCTTCTAACTTGTGTTATTCCTTTAGGAAGTATGACTCCACTTCTAATACCCTCATGCATTCTCCCAGTGAGGCTTCTGCCCAGAGCTCCATTGTCCTGTGTTGGTCTGTTCCCGGCACAACTTGTGTAACCACCCTTAGAACCTCATCAACAGACGGCAGTGGTCAGTGTGGCTTTGCCATCAGGCACAACTGTAGGATGCTTTTTGCTATATGGCAAGTTTGCTCTTTTTATATTATTAAAAATTCCCATTATTGTACTTTTAATAGTACAAATAGTATCTTCTGTTGTCCAAACATTTGTCCCTTCCATCACTCTTGTTGAAATTTGATTGCTATTATAACTTTATTAAGAAGTAGAATTTGAGCTAGTGATGTAGATCAGTTGGTAGAGTGTTCCTCTAAAACACATAAGGCCTTGCTTCAATTCACAGCACCGAATGAATCACGCATGGTCATACACCGTGTAAGCCCAGCACTCAGGAGGTGGAGGCATGGGAATCAGCAGTTCAAGTTATCCTTGGCTACACATTGAGTTTCAGACCAGTCCTGTGTTTTAGTTACTTTTCTACTGCTGTGATGAAACAGCATGACCAAAGAAAGCAATTTATAAAAGAAATTGTTTCATTTGGTTCATGGTTTCAAATGGTTACAGTCCCTGATGGCCGAGTGAAGGACTAGCTGACAGATCACATCTTGATCCACAACCAAGAGGCAGAGAGAGGGAGCCAAATGAGAATCATTTGGGCTTTTGAAAGCTCAAAGCCCATCTTCAGTGACACACCTCCTTCAATAAGGTCATACCTCCTAATCTTTCCCAAACAGTCCTATCAACCTGGGACCAAACGTTCAGATAAATGTGGACCATTCTCATTCAAATGACTATACCTTGTCTCAATTTTTTTTAAAGAAAGAGGTGCTATTTCTAAGAGATAATGAGACCATGAAAGCTACAACATCATGGGTAGGTAGGATCAGGGCCACTGCAAAAGGTTAATTTCAGGCTGGAAGGTGGCTCAGTGGTTAAAGTGCTTGTCATAGGAAGCATCAGGAATCTCTAGAATCCATGTAATGCTGGCTGGGTTAGGCCACACACCCATTATACCTAATCTTTAGTACGTGGAGACAGGGTAATCAGCTAGCTAGCAAGACTAGTGTATCATTGAGCTCCTTGTTTGATTGAGAGACCTTGTATTCACCAAATAGGATGGAGGAAGATGTGGATTATAAACATTAGTGATTAACTCTGCATCAGCATTAATACATGGGTGCCACATTAAGAAAGAAATAAAAGCACTTGAGGGAAGAAATAATAAAAGTACTCTCCTTTGGAGTCATTTAACCAAGAGCGAGTTCAGATTTGAATTGTCTGCTTTATGCTCCCTGGGTCTTCCATCCTCTGTCTGTTGTATGATTTATATCTGTGCCTGTCTAAAAGCTGTCTTGTGTGTTACTGCTGTGTGAGTGGTGTCTGTCTGTGTCCCTAACAAAGGGCTTCTCTGTGTTTATTGACCATCATAGAAACCATCATGTGGGGGAAGGAATGGGATACTTTACAGAAATCTTTAACAAGAGTTTTATAAGGGTTTAAGTCACTGTCTCCAACTGATCTCAACTGACCTAGACAACAAACATCATTGTTTACCAACCAATATCCACAATGGCTGTTTTCAACATTTATGGTAGACTTTAGGAAGTTGCTTTCAAATTCTGTATTTGCTGCTTTTGGTAAATGATACACATGCATTATCTGGGTCAGGGGCATGGAAGAGTATATAACTTAGATTACAGTTGTGCATTAGCTTAATTTGTGAAAGTTGATCACAAGGGGCATCCAAGACAGGTAAGGTTGGTAGTTACATTGTTCCTTTAAAAGCAGGTTAAACAAACAGTTTGAGTATGCAGTAGGATGATAGTCTTTAAGTCTTAAGTGACCTCAAGGTGTATTATTAACTCTGGCTGTGAGGTCCAGCAAAGGTTACACACACACACACACACACACACACACACACACACACACAAACACGTGCATATAGAAGGGGCAAATTCAGCTCATATTTTGACTCTCTCGCCTTTCTGTCCTTTGCTGTATGAGGATCTAAGGGAAAATGCAGACATTGTTTAGGTTTGGGAAGAAAAGAATAGCCTCAGCAGCCATCAAACCAACTGACATCCTGACCTTGCACGTTTCAGCCTTCAGAACTATAAAGTAGTGCATTTTTATTTATCAACTACTGAACCTTTGGTGTTATGTGATACTGACAGAAAGCAGACTAAAGTAATCTCTGTCTTTAAAAGGTATATATTATACGCCTAGTGAGATGGTTCAATGGATACAGACACTTGCTGCTCTGCCTAATGACCTGAGTTCATCCCTTGAATCCACATAACAGAAGGAGGACAACTTTTACAAGATGTTGTCTGACCTCTACACACTCCCATGCACCAGCACACACACACACACACACACACACACACACACACACAGAGCAAATAAATAAGTGTAAAAAACCTGCAAAAGACACATATATTGTTATGCCTTTTCATAAAGAGAAGTAAAGCTATTTTGCATTCCCCCTCACACTGATGCTAGGGATTTTTTTAAAAAAATTTTCCTCTGCTACTCTATGAAGTATTTTTCTGAGACAGTATCCCATGGGGAAGTGAGTAAAATTTGATTAAAATCCACAAAATAATGACTAGATTAAAATTTTATAATGAGCTTCTTTTATGTGCTAAGTAGGCGACGTGGCTGATGATAAGCATGGAAGAATGAAATGGGGTCTTCATTCTCAGGAACCTCATGAGGCAGAGGAGCAGGTCTGTGAAGGGGAATTGGATGACTAGGCCTGCCAGTAGGATGGTACTCCAGATTTCTTACTGGTTTGTGTGTTTACCTGGAGATTTGAAGACATCTGAGAACATGATCTGCCTAGTTACTTGAGTGCCCAACATAATGAGCTCTATTAGGACATCTTCAGAATAAAACACCATTGCCATGATGAGCTAGAAATTGCTGCCAACATTTATCTGTGACAACCACATATTTAATTTATATTTTTTCTCCAGCTTAATCTTTCTTTTTTGAATTTTTTAAGTAGCTATGAAAACAAGCTTATTTCCAAAAACTTTATTTTCATAAAGCAAAAGTTTGTTTTTACAAAAGTAAGACAGTTTGGGTTTATACTCTTTTGCCATAATTTATGAATAAAGAATAAAGGATATTTATTTTAGGGAATGTCATATTGGTACATGTTTTACATATTGCAGATAATAAATTTACTATAATAACAAATGACATGGACAATAAAATTGAAAGTGATGCTTTCTGAATGGGTAGCATGTATTAGAAGCAATTAGTCCCAAGTTAAGATTCCAAATGTTCAAGATTTGTGTAGCTCCCATTCTGAAATTTACAAATTGTAATCCCTGATGAGTATCCTTCTGCTTCTGTAAAATTGGAATGGGGGAGGGCATGGAGAGATGACTCAGTGGTTAAGAACAGTTGATGCTCTAGCAGAGGATTTGATTCTTAGCATGCACATCTGGTGACTTATAACCTTTAACTTCAGCTCCAGGGGATCTGCTGCCCTCTTCTGGCCTCCATGTGTATCAACACACAACTGGTGCATGTATACACATAGAGGAACACTCTCTTTTTCTTTTTCTCTCTCTCATAAACACACACACACACACAATGTCTTTAAAAATTGGGCCTAAGGACCATCAGAAGGACTGAATGAAATTAGCATACAGAAGTCTTCATAATCTGAAACACCTTGCAAACAAGGTGCAATGAGGGGCAAATTAACCTCCTGAAACAGAAACCTTTTATCTTAGAGCTTTGAGGTTCTGGTTCTGGTAAGGGTCTAGTCAAAGTCTAGCCTGAGGATGAAGTCAGTTCAAGACTCAAATGGGGGAAAATCTGCTTCCAGATTTATCCATGTGATTGCTGGTAGGCTTTAGATCCTCGATGGCTGCTAGTCAGGGGGATAATTTCCTTCTGAGGGGTCCTACCCATGGGATGGATCAAAACAGACTAAGTAGCGTCATCAGAACATGTGAAAGAATGAGGCAGTGCATCAAGACTCAAAATTTGGAATAACAATCTTAAATCTAGACTGAAATGGCTATCCATAACTTTTGCCATATTCCATTCATTGAAAGTGAATGACCAGGGCAAGCCTGCATTTGAGGGAGGGACTCATATAAGGGTATGAGAGGATGATTGGAAGCTATCAGAAATGATTACCTTTCCAGGAGTAGGTAATAAATAGCTTCCCAACACCAGGTGTGGGGGTTTTACACGTCATCATTCCAGCACTCAGGAGTCTGAGGTCAGAGGGTTATGAGTTTCAGGTCAGCCTGGACTGAACAGCAAGCTTTAGGCCCACTGGGCTATACAATGAGATGAAACAAAGAAATGAACAATAATATTAAAAAGTAAATACAATCTTTGCATATATGCATGCATATATATACAACATACATGTCACATATATATGTTTACATAATACACTTCCTACCATACATAAGAAATGTCCAGTAGAAGGATATTTTCTACTTCAAATGTGCAGTAAGTGCTATTTCTCTCACTCATTCATTACACATACACATTTAAGACATGGTCTTGAACTCACCATGTAGTACAGGCTAGCTATGAATTTAGGATCTTTCTGCCTTGGCTTCACCTCCACCCCCACCCCTGAGTGCTGCCACCATGCCCGGATTCCACAGATATTTGTGAAGTGCTTGTATTTTTTAGACATTGAGTTTATTGCTGAGAGCTTTGATAATGGAGAGGAAGGCATGAGGCACAGAAAACATGTGTAGTCCAGTTGGTGGGTATGAAGAATTAGATGGATAACTCATCTTAGAAATTTGCTAACTTTATTTTCAGAAGCATGAAGGGAACAGTTTTTCTTTTCCTACCCATTTGCTTTCTTTGATTTCCCTCAATGAATAACCATTCTTATTCCAAGACCAAGCCATCCTTAAAAGTTTTTTGAGACACATCTGAAGTCCTGGGAATAGACTTATTAAACCATGTCCAATTTATGCAGTGCTGGGAACTGAATCCAGGACGTCAAGCATGCTTGGCAAACCCTCTATCAAATGAACTACATCCTGATCTCTCCTCACCCCATGCCAAGCCACTGTTACATACCAAATTTAGCCATTTAGTGCCATATGTCTTCCCTTCTTTCTCTCACATCATTTATCTTCTTGCTGGTTTGTTCCCATCAGCATAAAAACAAATGGACATATCTCCCATCTTTAAAATGAGAATGCATTCTAACCCCCAAGCCTTGTTTAACTACCAATTTCTCTTATTGAAAACCATTCTCCACGAAAGAGTTGCCTTCACTGCTTCAATTCCAATGATACCTCCTCCTCCACCTCTCCACAGAATCGCTCTTCTGATGTCATCAGTGATCCTCATCTCGCCGCATCCCAGAGCCTCTCAACTTTGGCACTGTTGACATTCTGGGGCATTGGAAAACCTTTGCTAAGGCAAGCAACCCCGTATCTTGTAAGGTGTTATCTAAATCCCTAACTGGATGCCATTGCCATTGCCTCAATAGTGACAATTAGAATTAGCTTCTGGCATTGATGCCTGTATCTGGGGTCGAATCACTCAGAATTGAGATGTGGTGTTGTCCTATAGTCAGTGCTCAGCAGATACCTACCTTACTTCCTGCCTTTCACCAGCATGTACCACAGTCAATCGTTTACTCTTCCTTTTTTGTGGTAGAATATATCCCACATAAAGCTTATCTTTTTTTTCTTTCTTTTTTGGTGTTTCGAGATAGGGTTTCTCTGTAGCTTTGGAGTCTGTCCTGGCACTAGCTCTGTAGATCAGGCTGGCCTCTAACTCACGGAGATCTGCCTGCCTCTGCCTCCTGAGTGCTGGGATTAAAGGCGTGTGCCAACACTGCCAGGCAAAGCTTATCTTTTCAACCATTTTGCCTGTATAATTCCAGTGATGTTAAGCATACTAATACCTCCTAGCTATTCAAACTCTTTCTTCTCATAATTTTAGTAGCAATATCCTGGCTTTCCTTCTGCCTCACCAGATGCCCCTCCTCACAGTGATTCTTTTTTTATTTTCAAGAAGTATGATTTTATTTGGGGGGAATAAATTTTTTTCAGATTTTACTAATTTTATTGAGCTCTTCTCAATAATTCTTGCTGGCTATGTTTCAGTGTCTAAAGAACAATCATTGAGCACCTCTGGGACTCAGAACTCAAGCCTCATTTTTGCATCTATTTTATTTCTTAGGTAATCCCATGATCTAAATGACATTTAAGCCAGTAACTCTCAAAGTTGTGTCTTCAACACATCTCCTCAGAGCTTCAGCCATGCATATTTAGTTGTCTACTCACCATGCACACTTGTGGTTGAATAGACCCAGCATACTCACATCCTGCTAGCAATAACTTCTGTTGCTTTCCAAGGTTTCTCATTTTAGTTAAACACACCACCAGTCTGCTACTCAGGAGACAATCTAGACGTGATCCTTAATTGTCTCCTCTCTCTAGTATCTCCTATCCAAATCTAACACAAATATAACTACTTGGCTTTACTTCTATTGCTCATCTAAATTAAGCCAATCTACAGATGCAGTCAACAAAATGGTCTCAACATGTCATCCTATATCTCCTCTGGTTCAGCTTCAGTACTCTGCACACAGCACTGAGAGTATCATACACATACCTATGAATGGATGCATATGTGTGTGAACACATGGTCACACACATGCCCACCATTCTAGTAGCTTCCTTTCTCACTTGGGATTAACTGGGGTCTGCCAACACTTTGACAACCTAGTGTTGATCTCATTCACTTTGCTGTAACCACAGCAGCCTTGCTGTTGTTACTCCTCAAGGCATACTAGTGCTCAGTACATCTGGTGTTTCCTCAGCCTGGGGTACATGTCCCTGGGCTGTCACATGATAGATTTTTCTCCTGTTATTTCTAGCCACGCTATAATTTCACCTGGTCATACCATTGAATAAGTGCCTCTCTCCACAGATGGCTTTTTAAATTTTAGGTAGGTTTGTTTATTCATTTATTCAGAGACAGTCTTGCTATGTAGCTCCGACTGGCCTAGAACTCTCTCTATAGGCTGGTCTCAAGCACACAGCTGCCCCCTAAGTGCTGGGTTTAGAGGCATGTATCACCATCCTTTGTCCTAGGTTAATTATGTGCAGTTTCTTGTGTCTCTGTGGGTATGTGCACATAACCACAGTGCCCATGGTAGGTAGAAGAGGGTATAGACTTCTCTGTAGCTGGAGTTATAGGAGGTTGTGATCCAACCAATGTACGTGCTGGGAACAGAACTCAGGTCCTCTGAATGAGCAGCCAGTGTTCCCACTGTTGCACAAACTCTCCAGCACCTGTCTGCATGATTTCCCTCCCACAAATACCTAAAACCTGTTTGATATCTTAATGCACATTTATTTGTGTACTGTCCAGTTTCCCCAGGAGTAATGCAAACTCCATGGGTGAAAATACTATGGTCACTGCAGGAGGAAGTGGCTGTTTTCCATAGAGAGAAAATAAGGAAACAATGACAGTTACAAATGTTTGATTTCTTGGGTCAGGGCTGAGAATCACTGCTCTAAGGGATGGTATATACATTAATACTAGACCATAGACAAATAATTTTTATTCTAATTTTTATTGTAATGAAGTTCAGTATTTGTTGTTTGCACAAAAAACTTGTTCCTGTTACTGAAATTATATATATATATACATACACACACATATATATATGTATGTATACATTAGCATAGCTAAATCTTTAAATAAAAAGGCAAAATTACTTAATTCTTCACTGAAGCAAATAATTATCATAGGGAGAAAGAAAAGGATAATTAAATAATTTGTTTTCATTGATGTTGGTAGGGAGGTGAGACATATTACCTGTGCTTGAATTTATTATGATCAATTTACTTAAAACAAGTTCTCTCACTAGGAAAAGAACTCATTTCCATTATCAAAAATTTCAGAGAGTAGTAATTGAAAAACAGAAATACTACCAATAACGCCCCCTTTAAAACTAAGCATAATATTTGTTTTAGTATTTTTATGTGAGTCCTAAGGGGAACAGGAGGATGAAAAATGAAATCAGCTAACAAATGATAAGCAATCTATTCTAGTTATTTTGCGATCACTTCTCACCATGATCAATACCAAGTCCCCAACAGAATGCCTTATCCACTAGAACAACTGGTGTGCTCTATGCTTCCCTAACCTGACCCTGAGCAATGGAATATGGTATGATTCGCTCACACAGGCTCAGCTCAGGGACTGATGGAGACCTTACACGTGGCATATGTAAGTGTTGAATGAATCACAGCCTGAATGATTGGGTGATGAAAACCTACTGTTGTCAGAAAGGATTCTGAAAAGTTCAAGTGCAGGTTCCAATGTGTTATGTGGGAGCAGCTATGACTTTTGTTTAAAGTCAGAATGTTGAGGGTTCTGTAATTGATGTGTTAGGAAATAGGAAGAGGTGACATTCATTCTATTGATGATGGTGGCGTACACAGAAACCATAAAAGACCTTATGAAGGAAGTGTGTGCCAAAGAATGAGTATGTCGGTGACATGTGGATGGGTTCAGGGAATTTCAGGTGAAGGAACAAGCCGAACCATTTCCAAAGCCTGAAAGGGAAGATTTGCTTCAGGAACCGTGAGTAGTAGAATCGATTTCTTAAAAAGGACAGGGAGTATAGTGTTGTATAAGGGGAGCTACAGCAGCTAGCCCGTCAGATTGAGACCAGCTGTATTTTTTCATGCCCAGGAAATTCATTGGAAAATATAATATCTATGAAATCCATGGAAATTGTGTCTCTGTGACTATTGCTGAATCCTGGCCTAGGATAGGTATAGCTGATTGGCACAGCCCTGCCATGTAATAGAAACAGAATAGAATAAACCACAAGGAACTGGAGTATACCAGCCTTTTTCTTTTAGGCCACCAACCAGCTCCCAAATCATGACACAGAGACTACTTATTAGTTTTGAATGCTCGGCCTAGCTATTGTTCTTCTCTTCTCCCTTGAGCCTAGATTTCTTCCATTTATTCTCTGCCCTCCAGTCCTGCCTATCCTTTCTCCTGCCTAGCTATTGCCCATTCCGCTCTTTTATTAGACCAATCAGGTGCCTTAAGCAGGCAAGGTCAAGTAAATGCACCACATCATTACATAATTAAACGAATGCAGCATAAACAAAAGCAACACATCTTTGCCTAGATAAAATAATATTCCATAACACTGGAGTAAGCAACAAACATGTCAATGGTGACCATGTGATTACAGCTTCAGGGAAATCCTAGAAAATGGAGACAAGCTGGGCTAACCAATATTTTGGATGGATCTACATTTCTTTCTGCTTCTGTTGAAATATGTTTTTAAAGTTGCATTTGAAAACTTTGGCACTTAACATAGGCAGTACTGTAGAGTGTGTTTCACAAGAACATGTGAGCAAATCAAGATTGAGGCAAAAATGAATTTGATCAATACACATTCCAACTCAGGAGAAAGGCACATGAAATCTGAGACTGAGATGGAAGAAAATCTCAGGAAAGTGGAATTTTCACGGTCCACAAGGAATGTGATTGAAGGGCTCCATGAAAGATGCATTCAAGAAAAAACTGGGGTCTGAAAGAGTACCATAGAATCATTCTGAGAAACTATGTAAAGGGGAAAACCAGCAATATAACCTAAAGAGAATAATATTTGCAGAGTAAATTTCATAGGGAAATTCAAGAAAATTAAGAATCAAACAAAGGCAATTATTACCTTTAGGTAAAATGAAAGTAAGGAAGAAGCTACAATATTTTCATGCTACAGTTATCAACTGAAGATATCAAATTACATTTGCTTAGGCAAACTAATGGAAGTGCCCAATACTGTTTTAACAAAAAAACCCTACAATCTCACAATACTTAGAGATGAAGTGGGGAAGCAGAGGGAACAGAAATGTTAAAGAACTCCATAATGACCGATCATTGTGGGAAGAAGATAATATCTATAATTGATAAAGTACAAGGTCATATATATATATGTATTATTTAGAAAAGCAAAATTACATATGCACGTTCAAAGAAGCCCCTGAAATAGTGTTAAGTGGGGCTGCTAAGATGGCTTGCCCCCAAGCCTGATGTCCAACCCTGCATATATGCACACAAAATAAATAAAATTCAATAAATGTTTTTTGAAAAATCGAAACAGTTTACCTCTTCGGAGATGAACAAGGAAGAACGGGGATGGGGAAGATATGAGCTGTTATTTTATTCTAATGTTTAATATAAAAATCTGTATTATCTTAACTTATATTACATCCATAAAACTCCATTGGAAGTGGAAATGCCTGAAAAGTATACTGAAATGATTAAGTGTAGGTATCTCCAAGGAGTGGATGTGATGCAAAAGGGACCTTTTCTGGCCCATTTTAAATCTCTATGCTCCTTGGAGATTTTCAAAACAGCCACTCAAAACTTTTATCACTGGGGTAATAATTAAACAACAAAATTTTTAAAAAAAATATTACTGCCAGTTCACTTTAGAAACAGGCAATCAGTAACTTGTAACTTCTTCAAAAATCAAGTTAAATTTGGACAATAGAAATGGTTGAAAGTCAATTAGTGATATCATGTTAGAAGTGCCAGTGTTCACTGTCACCAACCCTTTTGACACAGTGACATGGGACCAGGAGTTGAAATTTCTTCTTACCTTAAGACTGCTATCACTTTTATTTAATATCTTATTTATGCATAGAATATATTTTGATCAAATCTATTCCCTTCCTTATCTCCAATTCTTCCCCTATTTTTAAGTGGTTTCTATTTGTGCATAGGTGTAGGTATGTCTATTGGGACACGGGTAACTTCTCAGGGGCCACATTCCTGAAGAAAACTGGCTCTCTCCCTTACCCATCCCAGCAGCTATCAATTGCCAATAACTCTTCAGATGAGTGTGAGAATTCATGAGCTCTTTCCTTCTCTATGCTGGAATTCAGACTGGCTTGATCTTATGCAGGTCTTGTGCATGAAACTGCTGTGAGCTCATGTGAGCACCACCTCTGTCATGTCTAGAAACTACTGTTTTGCTGCTGATGTCCACTGCCCTTAACTCTTACCATTTTCCATTTCTCCTTCTGCTATAATACCTGAACCTTGTTGGGAGAGGGTGCGGCATAAATGTCCTATTTCAAAATGAACATTCCATGATCTCTTATTTTTTGCATGTTGACCAGTTGTGGGTCTCTCTATATGCTGATTAATTTTACCTCAACTTGACACAGGTTAGAGTCATCTGGGAGGAGGAAACCTCAACTGAGAGAATGCTTCCATAAGACTGGATTTTAGGGCAAGTCTGTAGAAAATTTTCTTAATTAGTGATCTATTTTTTAAAAAAGTTTTACACCAAAAAATCTAGTGTCTTAGGGTTTCTATTGCTGCAATGAAGCACAATGACCAAAAGCAACTTATAGGGGGTGTTATTGGTAGTATTTGTTTTTCTTATAGAACCCAGGACCACCAGCACAGGGATAGTAGTATCCACAATGGACTTGGCCCTCCCACACAGCTGAGCAAGTCATGAGAAGCAATCTAGTAAGCAGCACCCCTCCATGGCCTCTGCATTAGCTCCTGCTAATGCATTAGTTTCCTGGCCTGTTTGAATTCCTGTCCTGACTCCTTTCAATGATGGACTACAATGCGGAAATGCAAACCAAATAATCATTTAATGAGGCTAGCCTTATTTTGTGATCATGAATATCCTTAGAGGTAGTGTTAATCTCTAAGTGATAGGAAAAGAGAATAAAAATAAATACAAATGCAAGACTTTGATGTGCACAAAAGAAATTACTGAATATTCACTCAGTATGGTACTGGGGATCTCTTAGGTTTATCAGTCAGGGGGAAAAACCTTTGCCTTTCCCTAGGATGCTCTGGGATCCCGAAGAGACAGAAGTTAATTAGTCGAAAACTGACATCATCCCTTTTCTGCCCGAAGAAGTGCAAGCCAGTTGTGTCTGGTGGAATGCAATTCATTACTGCCAGATGACTAGACTTGCTTTTGAAAATGGATCTCACTATCACTGTTTATAAATTTATAGTTTTTTCCTTTCCCCTGTGAACTCATCATGATGTCCTCTCTGATTCCCAGCTTGTTGACTAGTTAAAAGAAAACAGGTTTTGTGTTTTGCTTTCTAAAATATTATTTCTTAACTTCCTGTAAGAAGTCACATTTCCTTCTAACCACACCTGTGAGACAGCAGCCTAGTTCACCTCTTTTTCCATATAGCCTTGCTTTTTACTTAGCAGTCAGCCCCACCTTACAATATAGGCTGTTGTTGGGGTGCTGACAACACTCAGTGCTTCCTTGAGTATTTCTAAGGAAAGGATACATAAAAGGGAAGAAGAAACTCTTTAATTGAATATTTTACCCTCAGAAAAAAACTAACTAGAAGAAAACTTTTGACAAGAGTGCCAAGAGATTTGTTGTCTAAAGATCTGGGTTCTAGACTCACACGTCTAACCACCTGAGTAGTTTTCCTACTTTCTCTAGACTCCTTAAAGAAGAAGACTATTTTCTAGGGTTGTTACCAAGGTAAGAAGAAATTTACCTGTTTTAAAGGTGACAGCACAGTGGTCAGCAGAGTGTCATAGGGATATAAAGGGTCTTCATGATTTCCTTACCCATCTAAAGGGTCATATCAGCACTCCTCTGGCAAAAGAAGTTAGCATGAGAAAAATACAAGTTTACTTAACAACATTTAGAATGATCCAGGAGCCTTCAGAAATGGAGACTATAAGACCCAGAGATTACTGTCATTTTATGCTGTCTCATGACAAAAGTGGATAGTTATGGAGAATCCAAGTGAACAGAAAGAGTACGACCTAAAGCAAATAAACTGGTGGTGTAGATGTGGAGATAGAGAACACAACAAGGCTTGTTTAGTCAGGTTCTATTTGTCTTTTTGTATAGTATTACTTCCCCTAAGTCCCAGGTATGACCAATCTGGAATGAGCACCTAGGACTTGCTTTAAGGAGGGATAGGGCAGAGAAAAAAATCTTTATCAGTTTTATAGCTTACTTTGAGGGAGAGGATGTAATAAATAAAATCTGGTGATTCATTTACAAAAAATAAAAGTATCTTGAGTCAGCTTAGGTCCAATTAGAGATAAGCAGAAAACATTAGACCCCTGTGGGCAAGCCTGTTAAGGAAGTATATCTGCCCAAACTCTTCTTCTCTGGCTATTTTTTTCCCAAACCCAGAAAATTAGAATAGAAAATTACTAACAGGCAGTCTTGTCTAACAACATGCAGATTTGACAAGGTCTTGGGCTCGATGAACTTTAAAATAAACAAGATGTAAAATATAGAGAAGCCCCCACTCATGGTTATTGAAAACTAGACAGTTGTAAGCAGCAGCGTGAAAGACTTAGATGATGTGTAAGATTATGCACTCTGGATCCTTCAGCATCTTGGTTTCTATTACTGTGATCAAACATCACAACCATATACAATGTGGAGAGGAAAGGATTGATTTCGTCTTACACTTCCAGGTTAACGGTCCATCATCAGAGAAGTCAAGGCAGAAACTTGGAGACAGGAACTGATACAGAGGCCATGGAAGAGTGCTNAGGTTAACGGTCCATCATCAGAGAAGTCAAGGCAGAAACTTGGAGACAGGAACTGATACAGAGGCCATGGAAGAGTGCTGCTTACTACATTGCTCTTCATGGCTTGCTTAGAACAGGGGTAGGACTGCCCACAGAGAACTGGGCACTTCCACATCCAATCACTAATTTTAAAAATGCCCCACAGGCATGACCACAGGTCAATCTGGTGGGGGCAGCTTCTCAATGGAAGGTTTTCTCTTCCTAGATGGCCCTAGCTTATGTCAAGTTCACAGAAAAAAACTAACCATCTCACTCTGCCAATAAGGAAAGAGAGGAAGGGAGCTGTGTTAGGATGATAAAAATCTGTTCTCTGTGCTGAATCAGCATGCCTGCTATGCTGGGTCAGCACCTGGCTATGCAAAGTTGTGACATAAACTGCCTCAGTTTCCCACATTGTATATGTATGTCTCTAGTCCTCTTCCTGTGAAACGAGGATCCACATTTTTCACAGAAGACTTCTAGTTCCTTTGAAATGCTCTGGGTGAAAAGAAGAGAGGACGGTCTAAGTAAGACCTTGCTTCTGAGACCTTCACAATGTCCCCCAGTGTAGTTGAAAATTTCTTTGGGTCACCAACCAGCTCCCACACAATGATATGGAGACTTCTTAATTATGAAAGCTTGGCCTTTAGCTTATGCTTGTCCTCCTATAACTTAATTTAACCTGTTTCTATTGATCTATGTTTTACCTCAGGGCTTTTTTTTTTAACCTATCTTTCAATCTGTA
>LOEQ01002680.1:252354-288241 GCA_001685075.1 Bramus lutescens
CCTATCTTTCAATCTGTATGTTCTACATTCCTGCTTCCTCCATGGCTGGCTGCCTAGCTAACCCACTGGCTGGCCCCTGGCATCTCCCTGGTCCCTCCCTCCCTCCCTTTCTCCCTCTGCCTCCCTCTGTGTCTCTTGAACTTAGACTCCTCCTCCTGCTTATTTTCTCTGCTTGGAAGTCCCACTTGTATGTACTGCCTAGCTACTGACCACTTAGCTTTTTTAATCAGACCATCAGGCACCTTAGGAAGGCAAGGTAAATAAATGCAGCACATCTTTGCATAGTTAAGCAAATATCCACAACACCCTAGTGCAAAGTACTGAGCAGGCAAAGATGCTATTGAGAATGTGTATTACGTAATTGTCAACCCTTCTCCTTCTCCTCCCCTTCCTTCTCTATCCTCCACCTGTCCTGCCTGGCTCCATATCCTCCTCTGTCAGGATCCATATCATACCATTAAAACTGTAATGTGAACTTTGGAATCTTGCTTAGTATGCATTCCTAAGCCTCTTTCTCAAATACTCTCCATGGTGGTCTGGGCAGAGTGCAGATAGATACCTGGATTTTCAATAGGCATGCCCTGGGGTTCTTATGGAACTAATTTTCAGATTATGCTGAGGAAGAGTCTATAAGATGTTTAAAAATTATCTTCAATGATGGAACACATCATTTTGTGTAATGAATATATCTTAATAAAATCATTGTCAGGTATGAACATCTTTATATTGTTTTTTTACCTTGAATTTTCTTAGCAGGAATAACAATTTGCCCAAACTCCTAAGGTAGAGATAGAATCCAGAGAGCAAGGGGGGAAATCTTAGGAAAAGGAAATGGATAGGGTGCTTCATAAAGTTAAAAGGAAGCCTGGAACACTGAATTGGATTAAACACATATACATTTAAATGATGACTCCATACTGACACATATTCCTCGGAATAGGGAAGAAACACGAAAGCAGATACCTGAATCCAAAGTGAGCAGCACTATAAGTTGGTTCCTCCAAGTGTGGTGCCACGAATGGCAGCATCAGTCATTGCCTGGGAACTTGTTAGAAATGCAGACTTTGAGGCTGCACTTGAGGTCCACCAACCCAGAGCTGCATTTTAACAAGACGTGTAGGTGACTCAGATGCACTTTAAAGGCTGAGCAGCAGTGATATAGAACACAGGCCAACATACATAAATCAGTGAGACAACAATTAAGTATGGGCTGTGTGATGCATATCGATGAATGGCTGTCAGTTGATGGATGCTAGGCCAGTCACATTAAAATTGTATGAGAAGCTTAAAATGCAACCCCAGACCTAGAAATTCTGAATTTCAAGTGGAGCCTAGGGAAAAAAAAAAGATTTGAAAGGGACCTTCTGGGTAATGTCATTACAGTTCACGGCCACATTTGGGAGCAGAGTATGAGAACTGAGGAGTGGAATTTGAACTGAGCCTTTGAAGAGAAACCTTAAACTTTTTGCAGAGTGGGGTCAGGATGGGGGGAGAATACAAGACAGTGTGATTGAAACTTCCTCGGAAACAAAGGCTTGACGTGAAGGGACTATTATTCCCAAGGGAGTTTCTGCTGGATATGATGAGCTCATAGTGACTTGGAGGCCAATGTCATGTTTGATTCAGGTTTAGAAACAATTTACATGGTTAGTACATTTCTCTCCTCAATTCCCACTTGGGACTAATACATATGGTCTTTTGTCACATATAAAAACAATTTTTGACTCATGCTCTACATCAAGCAGACATAAATAATCTAAGTTTGGAATGATTTCAGGAAAAGTGGAAATGATTTCTCTCCTTTGGCATGATACTTGACTGGGTTGATTACAATGAAATGTACAGTAATGGGGGTGATTATAATTTAAAATTGTGAAATATTGTACAAATGTCAGGTCACAGCATGGATCCCTCTCTTCCCTCTGTAGTTTATATTGTTCTTGCCTCTCTCATCCTTCCCCCTTTAATCTAACTGTATGAACAACCTTGACCCTTAATCAGTGTCTATATTCCCCCTTCAAGGTTAACATCATATTATCAGTTATCTGTTTCTGGGTAGGCTCTCTCTATTAAACCTGGAACTCTTTGGGGACAAGCATTGATTTCTTGTTTAAATTTGAGTATCTAATGATGAAAGTTCACCTCCCATACACTAATATAGTGGGGCTAAAAATAGTGGTTTTTTTCTCTACCCTTCTGAGTTCTCAGTTGAGACATCTATAACAAAATGCAGGTTGACATGAGAAAAGTCAAACAGCAGTTTAGCATCACGTATGCCTTGTGCACATGGATGATATCTTGGGAAAGCGAGTATCCAAAAAGCAGCCTTGAGTTCTAGCTTAAATACCTTCTCTAATTAATACAAATGAAGAAAAGTGTTGAGTACACCACTACTGGAGAGAGGACTAGGGACCACAAGGTGGAGCAAGGCAAGTTTGTTATAGAGAAAGTTAATACAAGACAAAAATGGAACTTGAAACCCTTAGAAACAACTTAGGTTGGAGGGAGGACGATGGAAGGAGGGAGGGAAGGAAGAGGGAGAGAGAACCAGAGGAGGAAGAGAAAGAAGAGGGAGACAGAGAGAGAAAGAAGGAAGGAGAGAGAGATGAAGAGAGATAGAGATAGAGATTGAAGCAGGGTTAAAGGAAGGAAAGCCTGGAGGAAAGGATGATGCTCCCCATGAATGGTTTTATATCTCATTGGTTGTGGCTGCAGTCCACTGCATGGGAGAGACATTCCCTGGGATGCTCANNCCCCTTATAAATAGAGGCGGGACACTTACACACAGAGACTGCATTTTTGTTCCTGGCCACCAAGGCCCAAATAATCACGCAGAAACCATATTAATTACATCACTGTTTGGCCAATGGCTCAGGCATATTTCTAACTAGCTCTTACATCTTAAATTAACCCATTTCTATTAGTTTATGTATTGCCAAGTGGCTATGATATTACCTCGTTTTCTACATGTCTTGTTTTCTCGGCAGCTGGTTGGCATCTCTTCCACTCTGCCTACTCGCTACATATATCTCTGTCTGGTTTTCCCACCTGACTTCACTCTGCTAAGCCACTGGCTGAAACAGATTTACTCATCAACCAATAAAAGCAACACATATACAGAAGGACATCCCACATCAGACACTGAGGCTAGTGAGCACACAGGGAGCCAAGATTTCCAGAATCCACATGTTGTCAAGGTAGCACACAGCGTGCAACACCTGGTGTCTGTGTTGGGGAGGCTAAAAGAAATGACTACTGGGTACAAATTAGTCCCCAGCTGAAGGCCTAGAGTTTTCCATGTTAGTAGGGCCATGCCATGAATGTCACTGGCCTGGACTGTCTGTGTGATGGAGTCACTAAGCAGTGGCACTTTCTCAGCACATATAGGGACCAAAGGTACAACTAGATGTCCCTCTATACATGTACCATGCAACAGAAGAAAATAAAGTGAACTGAACCTGGTGGAACCAAGAAGAGAGGTCCCCTTTTCTGGTCTATGTCCCTCTGCTGGCAATGTGTCAATGTGTACCTGCCCAGGGTATGGGGGCTATAGAGACCAGTTGTTTTTTAACTGCAGAGCGCATGCATAGGTACTGCAGGGGGACTTTGGAGCAATGTCTTGGTAATGGGCCTGAATTTCAATTTCCAATCAACACTTTTGAGCTGCTACCCTCCTAGGGAAAGAAACGTGGCCCCTAAAGCCATTGCTTCCTCAGACTGAATCCTACAGTGTGGAATAGTTACACACCTGTGTGACCCAACTGAGGCCATTGAAGAGACAGCCAACTTAGAAAGTCCTGGGTTGAAATCAATTTTTATTGCAGTAAGTTATTGTGACTCCTGAAGCTATTTATCATATGGGAAAGAATGATGGCTGCATCCTGTTTTCCTCTGTATCCCCCGAGCTTGTGTCTAAATCACAGAAGAAGCACAAATACATCTTTTTAATTGAATCACTATTCAAACGTTGGGCCCGTTTTCTGATTTGCCTGAAGGTTTAGGGTACACAATGGGCTACAGACTGAGTCACCATTTCAGATACACAGCAGAGAAAGAATAACAGTATGGAAAATTGGAGGGCATTTCCAGTTTGATTAAAAACAAAAACAAATAAAAACACCCCAAAACTACTTTAATGAAAACCCAAACTGAGGGATTGGTTTTGGAGCTTTTTAACTTGCACAATTCATTCTGAATGGATGTAGCCAGGTCATTAGGTCTGGCTTCATCATCTAAATTGGTACCTTTTGGATGTGACTTTGGGGGAGCAAGGTGAAAAGCAATCAGAGGACAATTGCTTTGCATGTGTGCCCTGCTACAGCTCAAAGGATGAATTTATGGATGAGGGGAGAAAACAGATCAGCCAAACCTGGCCTTTATTTGTGTGACTATGGCTGGCCTGAGTTAATTTTGTTTTCTAATCTTTTTCTCTGTCTTAGGGTCAGAAGACAATCTCACACCTTCATATATACAGAACAGTGAAGAACTAATTATTAATGCCTACATTTGCCACTTTTGCTATGCCAAGACCCATCAACTGCCATTAATACAGATTCTTTGGTGAATTGAAATTCTTTGGGGGAGGTTGGGTGGTGGGGTGGGGGAGAAAGCCATGAATTCCTTTCAAGGACACCGCCTGTAAACCTTGGCATGATATTTTGCGTGATTGCTGCTTTGATCCCAACTGCCGGCCATTGCCATTAAGGCACTTGAGACCTTGGCCTTGCTTTTCATGTGCACAGAGTAGCGCTGTCCTTTAATTTAAGACAAGATTTGTGCCTGGAGAGCTTGTTAGCGGCCCCACACTTCAAGCAAGTGGCTCTGTGTCTGTTACTTTGCACTTGCTGCTGCTGTTCTTTGTAAGTCATCAGCACTCTTGCTACTCAGAGCTTTGGATTTAGTGGGGGTTTTTTCCTTAATAGTGAAAATTTCTAATTAAATACACTATAAATTCTTCTTCTCTTAATAATGTCATTTTTTGTTCCCTGCCTCCTTCCAAGGACATTTATTAAAATGCTTTAAAAAGTGAATGTATGAAATATTTTGGTATTATGTTAGGCACACAACCTCCTTATGCTGTATATGTTTAAAGGTTGCACATGTGTAGGTGTGTGCAGTTCCATGGGTGTGTGAGTTTCCATGTACATATGTGAGCACAAATATGGAGGCCAGAGCTTAACTTCAGATGTCATTCCTTGGACATTGTCCATTTCATTTTTTTCCTAAGACAGAGTCTGTCAATCACCTGGAACTCACTGAGTAGTCTACCTTGGAGGACCGGTGAGCCCCAGGAATCTGCCTGACTCCACCTCTCCCAGCTCTAAGATTGAAGGTGTGTGCTATTGTACCTAGCTTTTTAGCTGGGTGCTAGGATTTGAACTCAGATCCTCATCCTTGGACAGGAAGTACTTTATCTACTGAGCTGTATCCCATGGTTTTCTTGCTTAGCACTCATGGAAAGAATGTAAAATCATGTTCCATGTATTTGCTTACTATCCTTTAAAGTTACCTTTCTAAGCCAGAAAATTTTTTGCTATCTCTTAATTTGTTTTAAAAAATGGATTGTGTGTGTGTGTGTGATGTGCATGTGTATGATTTGTGTGTATATATGATTTGTGTGGTGGGGGAGCATGCCATGGTTCCAATTGTGGGTGTCAGAGGGCAAGTTTGTGGAGTCCACCCATTCTTTCCTTCCTTCCTGGGTCCTGGGTATCAAATTCAGATTGCCAGGTTTGCATGGCAGATGTCTTTGCTCACTGAGCCATCTTGCCAGCCTGATGCATATCTCTGAATGTGATTTTCTAAAGTAAAAATAATATATTCACTTACATAGAAGCCATGGGTAGACTGGGTAGACTATAGATCCAGGTAGAATTTTAAATGCAACTTTCTACATCATTTTCCTTTGACAATTGAGGTTTAGTGAGGTTAAGTGACAAGGTGCTGGTGGACTTGGAAGAAAAATTCTTTTCTCTTGTGGTTTTCTTCTTATAGTAATGGGAGGGCAGGAGGGGGTGTCAGAGATCATTGAATTCAAACATATTATTTTAGAGCTATTCAAGCACCGGTGAGGAAATGTCATCATTTGGCACTGAAGTGTTATTTATGGCCTTCCAATAAGCACTTGAGCTTTTCAGCCATAAAATGTATACCAACAAATCCAGTCCCAGAGAGACAATAGCGTGAGAAAATTTGTAGTTTTTGCCCACAAGTCTCCTTAGAAACGGAGACATCCTCATGAATGGGCGGGCAAGAGTACACTGGGAAATCTCTTCCAACAAAAATATCACTCCACTCATACCCGTTTTGAAAACACTTCCCCACCCTGGGGATTGAAGCATCCTTCCATCTCTGAGTTCTCTATTAAAAGGCATACAACCTTAGGAAGACAATCATTTTGAGTCACTTAGATGACATTAGTGCACATTCAAGGTTCCTTTGCTTTCCTTGTGAGACAAGGGCTTCTTTAATATGCTTTGTATGTTACAAAAGGAGCAGTCATGGGAAAGTCATGTCGCCTAAAACACGGTTGGAACTGGGCAGGACGTCAAGCTTTGCCACGCTACCGAGGCAGCAGTTCTGGGCATGCCCAGAAGGAAGCATCACGGAAAGAGTGTTCCTCAATCACGCAGAGCATAGGAAGGATCCTGGAAGTTCTTGTCCAGTCTCATTCTACAGTGGCTGAATGTCCCCACATGGTGAAGAGGAAAGCACAGAATTGAAAGCTTCGGTGAGCTGCATACACTCTTAATTTTAACTGTAACCTACCCGTTGCACCAGGCCAGGATGCAGTTCCCATTCCTCCTTTTGACGTTTCTGAAATCAAGATATTCTCTCTCTCTCTCTCTCTCTCTCTCTCTCTCTCTCTCTCTCTCTCNTGTGTGTGTGTGTGTGTGTGTGTGCGTGTGTGTGTGTGTGTGTGTGTGTACCATGTACTCCACAACGTGTTTTTGGAAGTCAAAGGACAACTTGCAGAAGTCGGTTTTCTCAATACCCTGTAGGTTCTGGGGGTTGAACTCAAGTTATCAGGCTTGACTGCAAGGACCTTTACTCTGGAGCTGTGTTGTTGGCTCATGAAATATTACTGGTGCTTGGTGCCTTGCAGTCACTGGCAATCAAGATGGTCACTGTTAGGTAGCTTTTGCACGAATGGGCAACAGCTTAATTATGGTGTTCATATTATCATTTTAGTCAATTCATGTGTGTCAGGTCCAAAGGAAACTAATTCCCCCTCAACTCCAAAAGGTAGCCTAAATATCTAGAAACGATCTCAACCTGGACTAGAGGAGGATTTCTAGGGATTAGATAAAAAGCCAGCATTTTCCAGGAACTTGTGAAGCAAGTTTCCCTTTGCAAAAGAGTTATTTCCCTTACTTCTGGCAGAAGGGACATATGGCTACTTGTGGTGTCTATCAGCATATCAAAGTGCATGCTAGCCACAAAGCATCCTCAGTATCACAAATGCCTGTTATGCATTTCAAAGTCTGCCCTAGCCCTTCTCCCTTGTCCCTGAAGCTCCCTCCAGCTCATAGCCTTCCCTTTCCCCAGCTATCCATCATTCTTATAATGCTGCTGTTCTCACTCTTCTTGGCTCTTGCTATTCTTATTATGCACCCTCTCTTCTATAGCTTAGGCTAGTCTCTCTTCTCTCTGTATATTTTCGATCTCTTGTTTACAACATACCAGGGAGTGGTCCATGTCATGAGTTTCTTTACTGAATCCCTCTTGCATACAATGTACCCTGTGGTTGCTTATGCCTGCTACATTTAACTGGCTTTTATAGTGCCTTTCATGGATTATTCATGCTGTGGCATTAAAACACTAAGATTGAGCGTGCAAAGAAAGAGAGGTTTGCCATTTGTAAGAGTGGTACTTGTCATTGAATAGGAGATGACAGTTTTACATTTCCTTCTGGTGCAGTCACCAAGCTCTATTAGCTCTGGGGAAAAGGATTCCACTGGCAGACAGAACACCTATTCCCATTTCAAAATGAGTGTTTCCCAATACCTTTGCCCAGAACTCACTGAGAAAGGCATGCCAGCATCAGCATGTGTAGATGGTGGCAACAACATGGAAGAACATCTCAGTAATGCCAGTGCAGCCCTGTCTTCAGAAACATGTCACAGCAACTCCCCGTGGCACATAGAACAAGACCATATGTTCACTGGGGCATGACACAGATGTAAAAGTAAATCGTGGTTGTATTAATTTTCTTCCTGCTGCTGTGATACACATCATACTCAAGAGCAACTTTGGGAGACAAGGGTTTATGTGGGCTACACTTCCATATCACAGTCCATCATTGAGGGTAAGCCAACGCACGAACCAGGAAATAGGAACTGAAGCAGAGCCCATGGAGGAATGTTGCTGATTGGCTTGTTCCTTGTGGCTTGCTCAACTCATTTCTTATAAAGCCTAGAACCACCTGCCCAAGGATGGAACAGTGCATGATGGTCTGGGCTCTGCCACATCAATCATTAATCAATCAAAACCAATGCCTCCCAGACTTGGCCACAGGCCAATTTGAAGGAGGCACTTTTTCAGTCGAGGTTCCCTCTTCCCAAGTGACTCTAATTTGTGTTGAGTTACCAAAAACAAACCAGCACGATGGCCATGGAAATTCTGTGAGCAATGACTTAAGGCTGGGACATGGCTAAGTGGGTAAGAACACTTGCTGTGAAAGTTGGCGGTCCTGAGTTCAAATCCTGAGCACCCAAGTAAAAGGTGAGCATGGCTCTAAGTACCCCTAACCTCAGAACTGGGGGAAAAGAGATAGGTAGATCCTGCAAGTTCGCTAACCAGCCAAAACAGCTGACATTGTTAGCTCTAGGTTCTGTCTCAAAAAAATAAGTTGGATATCAATATAAACAAACACCCAACATGCTCCTCTGGCCTCTGCAGGCATTGCACACGAGCATGCATATCCACACCCACATGTATGCATACACTAGACAACACACCAACACACACACACACATAGATAATAACTTTGAAGAATCCTTAGTGACTGTATCAATTTATTCAATTCCTAGTTCTGGTTTTTGTATGTATAATAGTGAAATATTATTAAGGCTAAGCCTCATAGCTTCTGATCCTAAAAGTTCTTTTTAAATGATACAATAGACTGTTAAAGTAATGAGGAGGAATTACTTCACGATTTAACTTAAAATACTGAAGTATTTTTTTCCATGAATGTGTCTGTTGGGTATGTGCATGTATGATCATTTGCATAAACACAGGTGTTTATACAAGCTTGTGTGTGCACGCGTGCGCGTGTGTGTGTGTGTGTGTGCGTGCGTGCGTGCATGTGTGCAGGCCGATGTCAAGTGTATTCCTCCATTTCTCTCCATCTTATTCTTTGAGACAGGGTCTCTCACTGAACCTGGGCCTCACCGTTTCCGACAGGCTCTCTGTCAGGAGCGCTCCTGTCTCTAGGATAGACCTCTCTCCTCCCCACAATGCTGGGATTACAGCCCAGCTTTTCTGTGAGGGCTGAGAACTTGAAGTCAGAGCCTCTTGCTTTTTAAACAAGTGCTCTTGCCTACTGATCCATTCTCTGGCCCTTTTCAAGCCCTTCTTTTCCTCCTCTAGTGTTATATAATGGTACGTGCTATAACCCATGCTGTCTTAGATTCAACATTACATTGTGGCAAAGCCCGAAATGCATCTAAGTCATTGGTCTTCTGACCTCACTACGTCCCTCATGTAAAATGGCTCAAGTGAACAGAAGAGCATTGAAGAAAGAGGGAGGAATAAGGACTACAGATTTCACCTGGAGTGAATTCTCCTGTAGCAGAAAAGGAAGCTCTCCCTTGAACAGAATTTTCAAGGTGTTTTGCCATTTGTGATTCGAACCGGATCATTTTGTTTAGCCCTGGTATCTGAATTTCTGCTGAAAACTTTTAGGAAACACGAGCTTGAATGGTCTTGATTTGCTGTTTAGAGAAGAGGATAATTATCTGCAGTGGTTTTTAATCATACCTGTGAAGACTCCATGGGAGGTCAAATATAGTTACGCAGTTAACCTTTTAATTAGCATGGTTGTTTTCAAGCAGTGGCAAATCAGATAAACTGCAGAGGGCAAAGTGGTGGAGAGAAAGCTAATCAGAGGTTGCGGGGCCAGCAGGGACTATGAGGCACTGGCTGTTGGAGCTTCACTGCTTTGGGACCTGTCCAAATGCACCAAGCATTATGACTAGTTTTGTGAAATTCAAAGCTAAGTGGAGAGGCAGAAGCCAGGAACTCACTCCTAGAAATACAAGAAAGTCTACTCTCCTTAGATTGAGGGTGCTCCAGAGATAATTGGGCGTTTACATGATGCTCAGTCAGGCGGTTACTGAATATTCTATTTTTTTTAGCCAGATGGAAAGAATACCAGTGATTGCTACCTCTACTGATCCACACATCGTCTCGTTTGGGCTCCTGTAACAATCTTGCAAAAAATGTGTGGTGGTCACTTTCATTGTCAGTTTGGCAAAATTGAGAATTACCTAGGAGGAAAACCTTTAGGCTGGTCTGTGAGGGCATTTACAGAGACGTTTAGCTGAGCCACGAAGACCCACCTTGAACGTGGGCAGGACTCCTGGCTTCCCATACTCAGTAACAAGGAGAATGCTATCTGGATACTAGTACCCATTGGCTCTACTTCCCAACTGTGGATACAAAGTGACCAGCCACCATGCCTACTCTACTATGAGAGACTGCACCTTTAAGCTATGAGCAAAATAATCCTTCTCTTCTTAAGTTGTTTTTTGTGTGGTATTTTTGTCACAGCAATGGGAAAAGGAACCAACACAAAATGCATTCTTACTATATTTTTACATGACAGTAACTGGGCTTGGATGTTCTTTTGATGTCACAGCACAAGGGACAGAACTGAGCTGCAAAGTGAAAACCCATGTTTACTATTCATTTGAAAGAGAGAGGAAGACATGGGGGATGTTATGTCAGGGTATACAGAAATGAACGGTACAAGTGTGGTATATAACCGGAGAGTTCCATTTCATTAAAATTGCACAGGAAGCCATTTCTTTTATGTTTAAATTAAAACAGCCATAGATTGTTATATTCATAGCACATTGGTTAAAAGTAAAAAAAAACCCAGCAAATTGTGAGGCTTGGGTAGGATCTGGAGCAACTAAGACTCTCATACATTGCTGGTTGGAACACAAATTATTAAAACCACTTTGGAAAATTGTTTGGCAATAGTACAAACACTGGTTATTTGTCTAGTCTTTCGAATTTCAATCCTTGATATATCTCCAACAGAAATGTGCACAAGTGATCCTGAAAAGGACTCAAAGTGGAGTGTTTATAAGGTGCAAATGGTGACTGGAAAAGGAAAGTATAAATTTGTGAATGCTTGTCAACAGAATGCTAATTAGCTGTTGGATACATAGATGAATCTCATAAATGAGGTCTAAAGACAGAAATCAGGTACAAAAGAGATTGTTGAGTGTAGTTCCCTTTGGTTCAAAACTAGGCAAAGCAAGGACTGAAGAGATGCCTTAGTGAATTAAGTGCTTGCCACACAAGACTTGAATTGGATCCCCAGAACCCACATGAAAGTTACATGTAGAGCTCACAGGACTGCAATCCCAGTGCAGCCCTACTAGGAGATGGGAGGTCAAGACAGGAGAGTCAACTGCAGCTAGGGGGCTAGCCTGGCCTACATAGCAATGAACAAGAAATCATGTCTCAAACAAGGTAGAAACTGAAGACCAACACCTGAGGGCTTTCTTCCAACCTCCACAGGTGCCATAGGCCACACACACACACACACACACACACACACACTGAGCAAAGAAATTCACAGTCTCAGAATTCACAATGGTGATTGATTCTGAAGTAAGGATGGAGGAGTGTACTGACCAAAAGAGGGTACAAGAGGTACAAGGCTCGGTGGTAATATCCTGCAAGCTAACCACCCGAGTGTCTCCAGTTTGTGACAACTCATCATTGTGCAGATTTAAGACTTAGACAGTTTCTGATATGAATTCTACAAAACGGAATTTCTAGAAAACCTTTGTGCAAAATAAAATGGATCAAATAATGTTGTCCTCACGTTGGGTTGTTCTGTGCTTTAAGAAGTCCACTAGCCTGATGCCTGGCTTAGAGTATGTTTCTGGAACTGGAAGAAAACTTGGTCCCTTCTCTAACTTCCATGCACGTCAACAGTATTTATGTATAACACACATGAAGCAGAGAATGATGAGATTGCAGATGTCTCCTGTGCCCTAGAAGTTGGCTTTCTAAAGGGTACCTTAATGTACTCAAAGAAATTGAGTATTTAAAAATTAAAACAGAGTTATTTATTTATTTATTTGTGTGTGTGTGTGTGTGTGTGTGTGTGTACTTGTGTGTGTGGCCAGAAGAGAAAGTTGGATCCCGTGGAGCTGGAGTTACAGGAGGTTGTGAGCAGCCTGATATGGGTGCTAGGAACCAAATCTTGCTCTGGAAGGAAAGCAAGTGCTCTTAAACACTGAGCCACCTTTCCAGCCTCTGAAATTGAGGATTTTTAAAAGAACATGCCAGGGAAGGTTAAATATCAATATTCAATATAAAGTTTATATGATTAGGGCATTGATTATTTAAAAAACGGAAAGATAGAGATTCAGCTGGTAAAGTGCTTGCTTAGCATACATGAACTGAATGTTGGGGGGGCATATATCTGTAATCCCATCACTTAGGAGGTGGAGGCAGGAGGACCAGAATTTAAAGGTCATCTTCAGTTACATGAGAACCTGACTCTTTTTGCTCCCCCACCAAAAAATAAAATAAAATAAAGGAAACACTACAAAGAAATTCAAGAGTTCTGTGTCCTTCCACAAAGCAAATAAATGATTCTATTGTGAATGAGAACTTGAAACCTTTAAAAGTTTAACTTAAATAGCCTTGCTCATCACAGTCTTCATAGACCTTTGCCTTTTCATTCCATCTATTAAATGATGCCTCTCATGGCTTTCTCTGTAAAAGGAGCTTCATAATTATGCATGGACCAGTAGTTCAATATAAGGTTAGAAACCAACGTCTTTCGATTAATCATGTGCGGGATTTTCCATCTTGTTTCCTTTCAGTGGGGCAGATGTTAGGAGCATGGCAGACAGCAATATATTGATCTCCATCTCCATAGGTCTTGGTAGAACTTGTGCCTGGTCTCAATTCTAAAGGTCTTCGGGAAAGAGGATCAGGTAACATGTTTTTAACTGCAGTGGAGTCAACATATGAATAAAGAGTCTAGACACGTGGGGGCCAAGAAAGACTTCTCTTATCTGAAGTCTGAGAGTAGGAAGTGCAGAAAAGGAGCAAGAAAGCTGATACATTTCACGTGGGTGCCCTTCAGCCTGGTTTTAATAAAATGACTGGGTTCAGCCTATGAAATATGATCTAGAATTCCACTGAGAACGACTGGACTTTTGTTGTGCGGAACTGCAAGGAGAGTGTTTAAATTTCAGGAAAGCTAGGGGATGCTGGCAATTGATGGCTGGTGGGGAAAGGGGTATCAGTTTGCTTCAGGAAAGTGACCCCTGATAGGCTTCCTGTGGGTGGCTCTAGGCATATGCTGACACACTAAGTAGACCCCATATATTTCAAAACAATACATGAAGTTGGGAGGGGAAAGTGGTGGTGGTGGTGGTGGTGGCGGTGATGGTGGGAAGTTGGAGGGTGGATTTGATCAAAACACATTATCTGTATTATGAAATCCTCAATGAAAGCTTGGCAACCCAAAGAAGCAGTGGTTATTTT
Organism: Bramus lutescens; assembly: GCA_001685075.1. Taxonomy (NCBI): domain Eukaryota; kingdom Metazoa; phylum Chordata; class Mammalia; order Rodentia; family Cricetidae; genus Bramus; species Bramus lutescens. Next base: position 266,101 of record LOEQ01002680.1, read on the forward strand.
TTACATGTTTTGCAGACCTGGAAGAACCTGGTGTTTGTTTCTGTCTGTGAGCCTGAGCTGTCCTGAAACTCATTATGTAACTATGTAGCCTAGGCTGGCCTCGAACTCGTGTTGATCAACTGTCTTCCAAATGCTAGGATAACAGGCTCAAGTCACTACATCTGGCTCCAAGCTTGTTTCTTACCCACACTCCCCTCTAGCTCTTTGGAGTCAAGACATCCCCTGGGCCTTAAATGTAAACGGATACATAGAAGATGCTTAATAGATATTTGAAGAGTAAATAAATAAATAAACAAATGAGGAACTAGACAATAAACAATACAATAGTTCCTTTCAATAATTTTTTTTAGTTGGATGTAAATCTTAGTTTTTCATGATGCTGTAGAGGGAGTGCACATGTGAGGAAGACTTATTCTTTTCATGCACACACACACACACACACACACACACAAACACATATATACTGAATGCCTGCCCACAGTGACAAGGGACATGGATCCCTCGGTCTATTGGAGGGGGAAAATTCAATGAAGAGTGTTTGTTTTCATGGCAAGCATCGTTAAGAATGGGATTGGTGCAGTGTGTTAACTGCTTAACTGTTTAAGGGGCAGCTGTAGGTAATTTGAATTTGTGCTTTTGGATCACAGCAATCTGCAGTCACTTTGCAGAGAGCAACGGGTTCTTTCTGTTTGTTTTAGTCTCGCACCTGAGCATTACTTGCTCCACTGCCATTTTCTGTTTCCTTGCCAAGGTCTGCAGTGGGAGCCACCTGGTGTTGGAATCTGAGTTGACTCAGAGGCTGCTATTGCCTTGGAAGGCTGTAGGAGTCTGCTATGATGCAGAGCAATGGTCTAGGTGCTTATTGACTGCTTGCCCAGAACAGAAAAGTTTAATTCACTAAATTGTCATTTCACAATTTCTGTAAGTCAGGAATGTGGGCAAGGCTTAGCTGGGACTTTGGGAACATAGTCTCCGCAGGGCCACAAGACAGGGACTATATTAATCTCAAAGCTTGATGGCTTTGACGTTCATACACATGGTCATTGGCAGGATTCAGTTCTTGACAGGCTATTGGACTGGGGGGCCTGAGTTTTTCTCTGGCTGTTGACTAGAAATCAGCTCTTAATCTCTCACTATGTCTGCGTCTCTGTAAGGCCGTTTACAACATGGCCTCTGCTTCATCATAGGGAGCGAACAAGAAGACAAAGCTAGGGCTAGAAATAGAGAGAGATCAAAGTCACAGTGGCTCACAACCTAATCCTTGAAGGGACAGTGCATTTCTTTTGTCACATCTGGAGTTCAGTCACTGGGTCTAGCCCAAACTCAAAATAATGGGATTACACAAGGGTATGGTAGCAGGAAGTAGAGATTGTTGGAAGCCATTTTGGAAACTGCAACCAAAGGAGACTTATATTTCTGGCAAATCTGGCAGTCTTTAGCATCATGATGCTGCCCATGTTCTTTTGGTGTTTAGCTTTCAGTTTTCTCATTTAAAAAATGAGGTATTCAATTCAAGGGTGAATTGCCATTTAGTCATAGACTGTACTTGTGTTCTACTTCTGAGTTTGACTTGTTAAACATAAATATAGGCACTAAAAATTCTTCATTGTGTAACTCAACCTTTTTGGCTTCAAAGAGTAAGGTCTTACTAGAGGGTCTTACCACAAGGAAACCAGTCCTCCAAGGCTAACACCAGGTAGTGTGAGCTAAAATGGGAGACAGAAGGTGATGCTCAGAATTGGCTCCTGGTGGTTTCTTTGAGGGGTCTTCATTGTGGCATGGTTTTTGCACTGTGCTGAAGATCAACTCCATTCTCTTTTGCTTGCAGCCTGGCTCCTCCCTGGCACATAGCCTTTCATCATTCAGTTTTTGCTTTCATGTTGTGTTTGTTAGCTGTGCTCCCTCTGAAGCTGGATCCTAGCTCTTAACAGTGCTGACCTTGCATCTTTTTGATATCTCAGGTATTGCTTATGGTTCACTGGAAACGCCTAAATACATAGACATTCTTATTGTTCCAGGTCCTTGGTTCCTGTCGGGATTTCTTGGAAGTGTGCAAGACAGGATCATTGTGAGTGACCGCACACCGCAAATATGGTGTTTTGAACATCTTATATATAGAGGAACAAATCTAAGAATTACCTGTACTGGATCTAAAATGCTTCCATTTCCGTTCACTAAATATAAGGTACACATCCATAATGCCAGCAATATAGAAGCTGAATCATGATTGTGGATTTGAGACAAGTCAGGGCTACACAGAGATGCCCTGACTTAAAAAAAAGAAAAAACACGAAACAACAAAAATTCCAAGTTCTTCCCCTTTCATTTTTAGTCCCTTTTTATTTTTTTATGTTTATTTATGCACACACACACACTATGATATATGCTTATATAGGGATCAGAGGACAACTTGCAAGAGTTTGTTCTTCTTTACCTTGGATCTCAGCCATTGAACTCCAGCTGTCAGGATTGGTAGCATATGGTTTTTTACCTGCTAATCCATTTTACCAGCCCTTTCTTCTTTCTTTGCGGTTACAAAAAAAAATCACATACAATGAGATAAAACAAATATCTTGTTTTCGACAAGTAAAGAAACTGCCAACATGACTGAGCACTCCATATATGGTTAATGGGAAGGTTTTTATTATTATTATTATTATTGTGAATACAAGAGAGACGGTATTCAGAGTCATCTGAAAGAGTCCAGAATCCAGAGAAAGAGAAACAGACGGGACAAAACCAGGGGTATTTGTGAGAAGAGCAGCTTCAAGGAGGAAAACCATTGTCATCTGGGAAGAGTGAAGCCTGAGGAGATGAGAAGAGCCCTAGGATGCTACCACAGACTTTGAAATGGCTAACAAGCACTTGTGACTAGGGACTAAGGGAGCCTAGAGGCTGGCATGAGCTTTGCTATGTAACCATAGGCATATGTCAATAGAACCATATGTCCCTTCTGCCAGAGGTAAAGGAAATGACTTCTTTGGCAGATGGAAACCTATTTCACAAGTTTCGGAGGAATGCTGGCTTTTATCTAACAACCAGACATCTTCCTATAGCCCTGTTTAAGTTCATTTTTGGATATTTGGTGGCCCGTGAGAGCTAACAAATCTATAGTGGAGTACAAATGTATGATGTGACTGAGATACTATAGTAAAGACAGAAATATAAACAATAAGAAAAAATAATTCAAAAGTCTTGAGAGCTTTTTTCCAAAATTTATTTTTATTTTAGGTGCATTGATGTTTTGCCTTCATGTGAGGGTGTCAGGTCCCCTGGAACTTGACTAACAGACAGTTGTGAGCTGTCGTGTTGGGTGCTGGGAATTGAACCCGGGTCCTCTGGAAGAACAGTTAGTGCTCTTAACGTCTGAACCATCTCTCCAGCCCCTGAGATTCTTTTCCATTGACAAATTTCTGACCTTTTCTCTTCCTCTTCTTCCCTTTCCCCACTCAAAAGTGCAGCCAGCAGAGAACTATTGGAATTAATTTAGTGAGAAGGTTTCAAGTAATGACAAACATTCTGATTGATTTCAGCAGAACTGCAATTTTTCCCTGTTGACTTCTCAGCTTAGATTGGAAGGCATAAAGGGGAATCTGGGTCCTTGCAAACTTTTTACTCTAGAGTGATAGAGGACCACACCCTTGGTTCACCCATTCCTTCCTACCCCTTAATGACTCCTTTCTAATTAGGAATCAATATGTTTTTCTGTTTTCTTATTTTTATTAGAAAAAAGAAGCTATAGCCTGCAATGCAGTTTCATTGATATGCTAGCATTGTAAGCAGATGAAGATTTTTTGATCCTTTCTTTTTCCAACTTTGCTTGGTGATAATTTATTTTCTTTTTAAAAATAGTCTCAACTGCAATACTAGCACTTTGGAAACAGAAGAAAGATCATCAGGGGTTCAAGGCCATCCTCAGTTGCATAATGAGTCCAGTCCAGGTTATATGAGACCCTGTCTCAAACAACAACCCCCAGAAAACCCTTGAGCGTCATTTCTTTCAATAATCTTTTGCAACATGATTCCTTAATATAACAGACCGGGATTTCAACTGCAAGGTAATTAATTGACAATTTTTAAAATTCAATCTGTGTATTATGTAGTTGAGAAAAGATGAAAAACTAGTAACGGTTGCACACAGTTACTGTCAGAGCTGTGGTTGGAAGCTAGTTTTCTACAATCTCAATTTAGACTTTCATATGGTAATCAATCAGCTACCAAGATATTGAATATTTCCTTTTTTCAGTTTTCACCTAGGAACTTGTGGTGGTTTCAAAGAAAATGGCCCCCAAAGGGAGTGACACTATTAGGGGGGTGTGACCTTGTTGGAGGAAGTGTGTCATTGTGGAGGGGGGCTTTGAGGTCTCATATATGCTCAAATCATGCCCAGTATCTCAGAGCACTTCCTATTAGCTCACGTCCTAATGAAGACGTAGGACTGTGAGCTTCAAAACCTGACCAGCCTGGATGCTGCCATGTTCATGTTCCACCATGATGATAATGGACTAAACTTCTGAAACTGTAAGTTGCCTAATTAAATTTTTTCCTTTATAAAAGTTTCTGTGGTCATGCTGTCTCTTCAAAACAATTGAAACCCTAACTAAGACAGAAGTTGCTACCAGGGGCTGGAGTATTGCTGCGATAGGCCTGAGCATGCTTTTTCTGGAGGAATTTGAACTTTTGGAGTTTGGGCTAGGAAAGCAGCGAATGCTTTAAGCAATGCTGAATGGGCCATGCTAGTAGGAGCATGGAAGAGAAGGTGCTGAGAATGACTTGAACTGTGCGGGGGATGGCTCAAGAGGTTTCAGAGGAGAAAAATGTTAGCAAGTTGCCTAGAGACCAGTCTTGTGATTATTTTGGTGAAGAATGTGCCTGCTTTTTGCCCTTGTCCAAGAAGTCCGCCTGAGGCTAACATAAAGAGTTTTGGATTAATTCCATTGGCAGAGAAAATCTCAAAACAGCCTAGTATTCACTCTGTTGTGTGATTACTAGTGCTAACTCTAATGAAGATTCATAATGAAAGGAAGCAAGCTGAGGAAGGAAAAATACAAGATGCAGAATAATTTGTGGAGAAAAGGAGCACCAGGAAGTGGAATGGAGCTAAGTCCTATATTCAAGGATATAAACAGATTAAGGAATGGAGTAAAGGTAGTGATGACCTCAGGGAAAGATCCCACCCAGCTAAGTTTCCAATTTATAAAAAGGAATTAAAGAATAATTTAGAGCCAGGTCTGGTGGTACACACTTTTAATCCCAGCACGTTTGAAGGCAGCGGCTGGTAAATCTCTGAGTTTAAGTCTAGAATGGTCTACAGAACAAGTTCAAGGATAACCATGCTTAGACAGTAAAGGTAACCATCAAAACCAGAAAGCTGCTAAAGATATAATTGAACAAGAGGGACATGTTCCAGTCTCAGAATGCTACAGAACTTGGCAGCTTCACCCACACAGTTCTGGCTTTAGAGTTAAGGATAGAAGAAAGGGGTTATGATTTTGCCCCAGTGCCTAAAGAAAGCTGCTGAGGCCAGGCATGTGCCAAGGGTGTTCCTGAATGGAGGCCTAGTAGAGAGCCTATTGTGGAAAGCTGAGAAGATGTTGGAGATGCCAGAGCCATGAAAAACCCAAGTAGAGCTGCTAACAGGGAGCACAAGCAGCTAAAGAGAGCATAGTGTGTTTCAGTCAACAAAGCTGAAAGGAGTTGGAGATCTGAAGAGCACTTTGATATGAGACATGGAGATGCAGAGTTTGAAACTTGTCCAGGTGGTTTTTGGTCTTACTTTGGTCCAGTATTTACTCACTATGCTCCCTTTCCTATGCCATTATATGTCGGAAGTATGTGATCATTTTTTTTGATTTTGATTTTTCAAGTGATTACAATTAAGAGATCACATGAATCTTGGAAAAGACTTTGAACTTTGGACTTTAAAAGGTTGTTGAGACTGTGATAGACTATGGGGATTTTTGAAGTTGGACTGAATGTGTTTTTGCCTTGGGGACCAGGGAGTGGAATGCAGCGGTTTGAAAGAAAATGGCCTACAAAGGGAATGGCAAGATTAGGAGGTGTGGCCTTGTTGGAGTAGGTGTGGTCTTCTTGGAGGAAGTGTGTCACTGTGGAGGCAGGCTTTGAGGTCTCATAGATGCTCACGTCATGCCTGGTGTCTCAGACCACTTTCTGTTGTCTGAAAATCAAGATGTAGAACTCTCAGCTCCTTCTCCAGCACCACGTCTGCCTGCATACTGCCATGTCCTGCCATGATGATAATGGACTGAACCTCTGAAACTGTAAGCCACCCCATTAAATGTTTTCCTTTATAAGAATCGCTGTGGTCATGGTGTCTCTTCAAAGCAATAGAAACCACAACTAAGACAGAACTACTATGGAGCTAATTTACAATAAGGAAAATTAGAAATAGTACTTTTACCTGTGCTGGTTAGTCTTTTTTTTTTTTTTCAAATTTGACACAAGTTAGCTTCATCTGAGAAGGAACCTCAGTTGAGAAACTGTCTACATCAGACTGGCCTTTGTAGGCCAGTCTGAGAGGACATCTTGATAAGTGATTTGTGTGGGAGGGCCAAGATCGCTGTGGGCAGTGTCATCCCTGAACAGGTGTTCCTGGGGTATAGAAGAACAAAAGTTGATCAATGCATGGGGCGCAAGCCAGTAAGTAGCATCCCTCTATATCAGTTCCTGCCTCCAGGTTCTTGTCTTGAACTCTTGCCCTGGTTTCCCTCAGTGATGGAATGTGACTGGGAGCTCTGAGAATCCCTTTCCTGCCCCAGATTGCTTTTGGTCATGGCATTTTTGACAGCAAGGGAAAGTCAATTAGAACATTACCCAGAGTTTTATCCTTAGTCCTCAAATGTGTGAGGCTTAAAGATTGTCCAACAAGATTTCCTAGTGTTCTAGTCATAGGCTTTCTCTGACTAACTGTCCCAAGTTTCCCTAGGGTTATTCAGCTACATTCATCCTATTGGTACTTAAACCACTTCACCATGTCATAATACATCTATCTACCTTCTGAAGGCAGCCCAGACTCCTTGGCTGCAAATATACAATGTCCTCTGCCCTCTGCCCTTTGACAATTGATCTTAACTAAAAAGTTAAAAAGCAATGCCCTTTGCATTTTCACCCATGAACTCTCATAGCAGGCAGAATGTACTTTTCAGCCTCACCTTACACTGCTTTCTAATGGTCCATGGGCACAAGCCCTGTCTTGACCTACGCAAGAACTTCTTTGAGGGCAACAATGGTAGACATGGTTTCTGTTCTGGCTCCCATGACTCCTGGCAGAAAACCTTTATGAGATTAGGTTTTAGACGGAGGTGACCAAGCAACAGACATGTCAGAGTGGCTTTACCCAATGGTACAAGTATGAAATTCCATTTTTAAAAATGTTAATTCATTCATCCTTTCATTATCTCATTGACTTCTATAATCCAGGTACTGGTATGACTTTGTGGATGAAGGATATCAGACATTTGGCAACATGACTCTCGCTATTCCTGCTTATAGTTGTATGGGGAAAGATAAATTCTGGAAATTTAGAGTGGATAATATTTCTATGTATTAACTTACAAAATGTTCCTTTTAGGAGGCTGAAGAGATCGTTCAGTGGTTAAAATCACTCTAATGCCTCTTCTAGAAGACCTGGGCTTGGTTCCCAGAACCCACATGGTGTCTCACAGTCAATTTGTAACTCCAGTTCCAGGGAATCCAGGGCTCTCTTTTCTGACCTCCATGGGCACCAGGCATGTGCATGAAAACATATATACATGTTGGCAAAACACCTATACACATAAAATAAATAGTTAAATACTTAAGTATTTAAATTACCCTTTCCCTGCTGTGTATAGGCAGATGTGTATTCATTTCTTTGAATGATATATATGAAAAGAGTTGAAAAATATAAGTAGCTGCTGTGGGTTCATAAGTGCAGCTGTCCTGCTGTGTCCAGATGTTCCTTTGTAGTCCACTAGCTCTATCTCTTATACTCTCTCTTCCCCTCTTTTGCAATGATCTCTGAAGCTTGGGAGTAGTTAGGTAAAGTATATATACTTCCTTGAGGGCTGAGGTTTCTGCAGTCCCCTATTCTCTGTACCTTGATTAGTCAATCATCATCTACTGCAAATTGAAGTTTCTCAGATGAGGGTTGAGAGATGTAAAGATCCTCTAGGAGTTGTATAGTTTGCACGAATATTTGGGGAGCACAAAATGGTGCTTGGAAACTTTATAAAGAATAAATGACAGAAATGTGTATGAGTAGGGAAGGGGAGTTGGATCCAGGAAGAGTTGGGGGAACGGACAGTGACTGTGATTAAACCATGTTTTTATAGAACTCAAAGAGAACCAATAAAAATGAAGTAGCCTTTACATTTTCCTGACTTTAACTCTTAAAAAGCCAAACTGTTTAAATTCCCAATGTTATCCAGAGGAGATCTTTGTGTACTATCAGAGAAGGCAATGAAGAGAGTCTATTGCTTCCCTGCTATATTTAGAGTTTTGGAGGAACCTAAGAAGAGGGCTTCTTTTGTCTCAGACTAGAAACCATTTTCCTGAGGATCCTGTAAGAGCTCAAATCTATAACCCGCTACTTGGCTGTTCGATTGGCAAGATTCCAAAGCTGGTTGATTTTCAGATGGAAGTAGCCAACTGTCCCAGTGGAGATACTGTCAGAGATAGGTGGGGACTCAGCAGGAGCCTTGACACCTGAGAATCGAGCGTTTATTCTAAGCTCTCTCCACATCTTTGCCTCCAGTCAATAGTTTATGCCAAGACATGAAACATCTGAAAAGACATTGAAGAGAAGGGGGGCTGAGAGGGAGAGCAGAGGCTTAGCAATCCATTAAATTGCTGGGATGGCTGCTTGGAGCTCTCCAAAACAAAGAAACAGTAGACTGTGATCTTCTAGACTGTGGACAGAAATATATGCTTCCTTTGTATTTTAGTGTCACATTGCTGTGGGAAAATACTTCCTGTGGGTAACCCAGATAATGAATACAAAATCCTCTACTTGAGAGGTGGATGATGTGCAGCATGAACTCCTCACCCTGTGACATTATGCAGTGTGTCCTGATATTCTAATGTTCCACAGTGTCCTCAATGATCCTTCCTCCAGATAGCACTTGATAGTCAGAAAATAAAACAATTTAAACAAGCAAGAAGAACAATTTTTAAGTCTGTTGATAACAAGTCACAGTGAAGGTTGGAGAGGTGATTCAACAGTTAAGAGCACTTGCTGCTCTTCCAGAAGAAGCAATTTTGGTTTCTAGCACTCACACGGCAGCTCACAACCTCCTGTTATTTCTGCTCCTGGGAATATAATGTCCTTTTTTGGCGTCTGGGGGGTAACACACGTAAATAAAAATACTTCTTAAAACAATAAAGAAATCATAGCCAGGCTATAAAGTCAAACTATCTGTCTATCAACTGAAAAATGGTAACAGAAATGTAGTGTGTGTACATGAGAGAATACTAGTCAGATGGAAAAAAGATGAAATTTTGTTATTTGCAACAACGTGAATGGAAATGCAAAGAGTCTATTATGCTAAATAAAGCAGGTCATGCTCAGGAATTCAGGTGCAGAATGATCTCAGTCCTGTGCGGAATGCACAACATTGATGTTGGACTGGGTAACTAGCTCAAGCTGGTAAAGCAGATGCTATGGGAGCTCAAGAACCCAAGTTCAGTCCCCAAGCCCTCCCCACCCCCTGCAAATGTCCTTGAAGTTTGAGAGTAGAAAAGTCATCACCACAGGCTTGGGAGAATGAAGTATGTAGTGGGTAGGGGAGATGAGGAAAAGTTGACCAATTTGTACCAAGCTACAGTTTTATAGGATCAATACATGAGAATGGGTACAAATAATTATGTACTGCATGTCTCAAAAGGTCATAAAATTGTTTGGAATATTTTCACCATAGAGAAATAATGAACACTTGAGACAGATATGTTAACTTGATGCAAACGTTATAGAATGTGTACATATATCAAAACATCACTGCTACCTCATTACCAAATGCATTTCTTGTGTCCATATCAGTTGAAAAAATAAATTTGAGTGAAAATTTTGTCCACAACAAGATACCTGTACATCCATGTTCAGTGCTGCATTGTTCACATTAGCTAGGAGATGGAACCAGCCATGATGTCAACAAACAGATGAATGAGTAGATAAAGTGGATGTGATCCATATAGAAAATAGAATTTTATGTGGCCATTAAGAAAAATGAAATCATGATATTTGCAGGAAAATGAATGGTGTTTTCTCTCATATGAAGATCGGAGATTTTCATGTGTGTGTGTGTGTGTGTGTGTGTCTAGCTCATGAAACCAGAAAGGGAACCACGTAATAAGAAAAGGAAGTCAGGATAAGGGAAATAGAATGCATGTGACATGGAAGCAAAAGAGGCCTAGTGGTGGGAGGAAGAGACTGAGCCGGATGGAAGGAAGCAGGTCGTCTGGGAGGGGAGGGAAGGAGGACGATTGACAAAATAAGAAAATGTCATAATGAGACCCACTACCTTATACACTAATTTGAAAAAGAACTAATAAAAATAATTAGGAAAAAGTCTGCTGGAAAGAAAACATTTTTTAAAATCAGACTTCCTCGTTTCACTTTAAGATCCACTGGCTTGCCTGGGGAGAAGGCTCCCCTTAATTAGTTACTATTGTCTTTCTGTGGCCTTGAGGGATGTTTTGGAAAGCAACGTGCTGTATGGTTTCCCCTATAAAATTCCCCATGTTTGGAGATTTTGGCAAGTACATTTTTTTGCTCAGCTGTTCAAAATCAATTGTTTATCAACTTTATTGCTCTCTCTTGTCTGGCAACTATCTCACTTCCATGCATTACACCAGCTCTGAGAGGGCTCACTTGGGCTGTACCGTAACCAAAGTTAAGGTCTCCTGTGCATAGTTGGCTTTTCCATTTGGAAAGCTTGGAGCATGGCTCTGATTCTCTTGAAACATAACTCAACCTTTAATTTTGCAGATTGTTACCAACACTGTTCTCCCATGAACCATCCCAAGCTTTCCTTGAGTGCTACCAGTCAGTCACCAACAATCAAATGAGAGCATATTTCCCAAATGGAAGAAGACTAATGAATATTTTCTCACTGGACTCAACGTTGTTCCCTATAAATAGCTGGGATTATTGACTACTCATGGAAACTGTTTTCCTTACTATATCCCATTTACTCCCCAAAGCCCCCAAAAGATTGGCATAGGAAATTTGAACAACTACTTCAAGATGTGCAGAATTTGTTCCCAGAGTGACAAGAGGAGGGAAATCTTCATGTTTAAAAAGCTTTTGTGAGACTTCATTATGCATGTGCAATTTATTTGCTCTTAGCATTTCCTCTGTGGAAAGATGCAACTTATTCAGTCTCATGTGAATTCTATGGTTGAGTTGCCAAATATGTGTTATTATAATTTATAAATCCTAATCCTCTTGTTGGCATTTTAGTTCCTCAAAAGGGCATCGTGTTACTCCAATAAGATTCTGTTCATGCCCCTCCTTCCTACTGCTCTACCCTCGACAACTGCGCATTTCTCCTTCATTAGTATTCTGACACTGTAAAGGAAAGCACGGATGATGTTCTATTGAAAAAGAAGTATCATTCTGAGTGCTATTCCTGCTCTCCTGTTTGGACTGAGACAATAGAAACAAAATTATGATTAAAATACTAAAATATTGATTGTAAAAGGAAAGAAGTCTATTGTTGGCCAGACTATAAACATACACACGTATACACGCATACTTGCATGCATGCACACATCAAGACGCCAGAATGCTGGGGTAGTTTTCCATCTTCTCACAGGCTTGGTATCTCAATATTGTGGATACAGCTCCTAAGCGTGGTTTGTAATGCAATTTTCTTCAAATTTATATTGGTGAAACCAAGTGACCAGAAAAATATGAGTTAATTTGGGTGCTATAATCCGATATTGGAATGTTAACAGCATTGAAGAGCTTCTAATCCTTCCAAATGAGGTCATGACATATCAGAGCTAATAAGCAATCTTGAAAAGATCCTGGGAATCAAGTCTCTTGGCAATGGTTTACAAGGTAGACAGTGTTCAGCTGGAATGTTTTCCATCTCAGTTTAGGAAACAAACGACTGAGGGTTATTTTACTGGTGGTGGTGGTGGTGGCTAACACTTTGGCATTCTTAAGATTCTATCATTTAAAGGGCCATCCCTCACGGTTTCAGTTCTCAGAGATGTTTATTGCAACTTGTACTAAATTGTTAAACTATGACATATTCACATATGTTATGGTGGTTTGAATGAGATGTCCCCCACAGTCTCATGCATTTGAATGTTTTGTCTCCAGTCAGTGATACTGTTTGGGAAGTCTTAAGAGGTGTGGCCTTGTTGGAGGAAGTATGTCACTGTAAGATGGCTTTGACAGTTAAAAGATTCACAGGATTTCTAGTAAACTTTCGCTTTTTCCTGCTTGTGGCTCAAAATGCGAGTTCTCGGCTGCTGCTCTGNTACTTACAGCTGGCTTACCCTCTGCCCTGCCATCATGGACTCCAACCTCTAAAACCATAACCCCAAACTCCTCTATTTGTTGCCTTGGTCATGATATTTTATCACAAGAATAGAAAAGTAACTAATATAGGCGTGTAACCTGATAAATTCATATGAGCCAGGGAAAAATATTGAATATTTTCAGTAACTTCAAAGGTTCTCTTAGACCCCTTCTGAGTCAATATGTCTTTGTAATATATGTGTAGTCATTTTTCTTGGTTTTCTATTTAGTAGTTGAATTGCTAGGTCATGTTTATCTCCAGTAATTATTTTTTCAGTACTAAGTCTTTACTCTCAGTGTTTCAAACTTCCACTCTCACAAGTAATGTAGGTCCCATGTCCTTGTCATCATTAATTTTGGTTGTTCTGCTCATTGTGTGGTAATCTCACTGTGGTTTGTTTGCTTTTTATGATAATTAATGAAATAATAGACTTTTTCAGTTGCTGATGGGAATTAGGATATTCTCTTTGCAAAATATCTGTTGAAAACTTTTACTTATTTCTAAATTTAAACATTTGCCTTTCTATATCTATTTCTAGGAGTTTATATATTGTGGATATGAGAATTCTTTTGGTACATGTAGATGTTTCATCAGTGACTGGCCTTTTCACTTTCTTAAAAGTGTCTTTTGATGAACAGAGGGTTTTAATTTTAATAATATCCCATTTATCAATATTTCCTTTTATGGCTTGGGCTTTTGTATCATTTTAAAGAAAAACATGTACCTTTTCTAGAGCTACTCACTGGCCAACAAAAAAAAATAATACAAGAATAGGCTGAAATGAAGATCATCATGTTAAGCAAAATAAACCAGATTTAGAGGGGTAAATGCCACCTTTTTCTCAAACGCAGAGTCTGTATGAGCTGGCAATTTTTACTTTTTTATTTCTATTATTTTTTTAAGAAAATAAACTATCTTTTTTTCATTTTACATATCAATCCCAGTTCCCACTCCCTCCCCTCCTCCCATCCCTTCCATCTATCTCCTCACCCCCACCCCCATCCACTCCAAAGAGAATAGGTTCCAAAAAGCCAGTACAAGCAGTAGGTCTAAATCCTGGTGCCACTGCCAGTGGCCCTGCAGTCTGCCCCAGCCATACAACTGTCGCCCACATTCAGAGGGACTAGTTTGGTCCTATGCTGGTTCATTCTCTGTCCTGCTGGAGTTGGTGAACTCCTGTAAACTTAGGTAGACTGTTTCAGTGGGTTTCCCCATCATGGTCTTGACCTCTTTGCTCCTCCCAGTCTTCAACTAAACTTTGGGAGCTCTGTCCAGTGCTACTATGAGGTTCTCTACCTCTGTTTCTAAGACCCTCAACAATAGAGGAGAGGGGGACAGAACTTGCCTTGCCCTGTGGTACATTTTCTTAATTAGTGATTAATATAAGAGTGCCCAGGTCTCTTTGGGCGGTGCCACCCCTGGGCTTGTGTTCTGGATACTATAAGGAAGTAGGCTGAATGAGGAGCAAGCCAGAAAGCATCCTTCTCCATGGCTTCTGTATTAGTTTTTTGCCATGAGTTTCCTGCTCTGACTTCTCTGGATAATGGACTGTTTGTTATCTGGAAAGATAAGAGAAATGAACTCTTCCCTCCTCAAGTTGTTTTTGGTCATGGTGTTTTATCACCGTAATGGAAATCCTAACTAATGCATTGGATTCANATATATATATGCATATGTATGTAGGTAAAGATTGCTTGTTTGTTTCCTGGTTGCCCAGACTCAATATAATCACACAGAAACTATATTAATCAAAACACTGCATGGCCTATTAGCTTAGGCTTCTTATTATCTAACACTTACATCTTAAACGAACCCATTTCTATTATTTTATATTTTACCACGAGGCTCATGGTTTACCAGCAAGGTTCCAGTGCCTCTGTCTCCTTCTACAGCTACATGGCATCTCTTTGACTCTGCCTTCTTTTCTCCTCTATTTCTGCTTGGAATTCCCGCCTTGCTCTATTCTTCCCTGTTATAGACCCAAGGGGCTTTTTTTTAATTCATTAATCAATCAAAAAATCAACACAATACAGAAGGACTTCCCACACAATGTACAGGACATGAAATTAGAAACGGGACTGTGAGAGGGGAGGAAGAGGTACAAAGAGAGAGTAATTGAATATATAGTAGAAAAGCAGAAAGGCAAACTATTTTGAGAGAGGAAATGGACCAGCAAAAGAGAGAGGGGACAAGAGGAAAACTGCCTGTTGGAGGTATGTCAAACAAAAACAATGTATAATAATATCCATGTATGAACACGCCACAGTGAAACCCGTTACTTTGTATATTAACAAAAATATTAATATAAAATAAACCAAAAATGTACTAGGGCTATCTCTCATGCATGAGACCTTGAGTTTGATCCCTAGCAATATAAAAATGAATTCATGTGTGGTAGTACATACCTGAAATCTTGGCACTCAGTCTGGGAGGATCTTGAATACCAGGTCAGGGTGGGATATATATATGAAGACCCTTTATCAAACTAATAAATAATAAACTAGTAAATACAAGCAAGCAAATACAAAATGAAATCTAGCACTATGATTGATATGGACAATTAGAAAAAAATTAAATGCTATAAAACTCATCACGAGTATAATTTAAAGATTTTTCAGTATAAAATTTAATGATGTGGATTGACTAGAGGTCTTATTGTTGGGGAGAGTGGAAAACATAATTTGATTACTTTGGAAATCCATTTGTCAGTTTGTTTGAAACATGCTTTACTGTGACCTCAAATTTCTTTAAGGGTAATAAGAAATATATGCCTACAAAAAGCTTTATATAATAATACATATAATCATCCAAACATCAAGTCATGGGTTATTAAAGAAAAATCTGTGCCAAATGTAGAATACTGCTTTGAGTTATTCTTCAGTGAGGCTATAGATGTCCCTCAAACAATATGGGCTATTGCTACTACTCTTGGTTGTATTTTGGTCAAAGGAAACAGAGAAATCATGCTGGAACTGGCCTGGAAATTTCCTCTCAGCTGGTTATATTTCATAGTGCTGAAAGATGCTATGTAAGCTATTGACAGAGCAAAGGCATAATCAGTGATCGACCCTGTTTGCTATAATACTGACCTGTTAGGCAAGATGTGCCCAGTGGTGTAATAGTGGCAATGAATGTTATGGAAGTAACCAACCATTTTTTTTCTGATTTGAGGCATACTATTCAGGAAGGAATTCATATATGATACTACAAGCTTAGTCAAAAACAGATATCTGGAGAGGCCATAGGACCTAGTGGGAACCTAGGTGATTGTTTTGAGAACTGAACATGTCGTCAAACTACCCACTAAATATTTACGTTTAAATCCATAGATTAATACTGTTTTCTTCAAAGTTTCTTTTCTTTTTTGTAGTGGGTAGCGGCGAATGCAGAGACTTATAACTGGTCAGAATTCTGAGAATAAGTGGCTGCTTAGGTGCTTAGCCCAAAATTTGAGCTTTATATCATTTCCCACTCAAACCTCAAGGAACACCGTGGAAGAAAGGGAGGAAGACTTGTAAGAGCATGAAGATGGGCAGGGTTGCTCTGAAATGTTGTCTCCTGGACATGACAAGATCGTTGCCTTCAGGAACTCATAGCAGCTGTGCTTGCCTGCCCAACATCTTCCCAAGATCAAGCCCATTAACATTCCAGTGTAGATGGGGAGTGTGGAAGATCCCACCCCCTACCTAAGGAACTATTGGTAGTTAATGGCCACCAGGAGTGGCTCAGGGGTGTAGCCAGTGGTAAATTGTCCATGATCAAGTGAATAACCCCACACTATCATCATGCATGCATATGTCAGCAATGCTAATTAAACTAAGGGGATTGTTTTTAAATAATATATATAAAAGCTTGTTTCTGTTTCACCACAAATTAGAAACAAGACAAATATTCATCAACAGATTTAGATAAGCAAATTGCAGTTCACTCATGCAACAGAATATTACTCAGTAATAAAAATAATGAACTGCATTTACTCATAAGTGGATACTAACTGTAAAATAAATGATAACTATGCTACAATCCACAGATTCGGAGAGGCTAGAAAACAAGGAGGGTTTGAGGGGGATGCGCAGATCCCCTGGGAAGGGGAAATAGAAGAGATTTAGTTAGTTAATTGAGGGCAGTTGAGAATGGGAACATGAGCGATCAGGTTGTGGAGGGGGTGAGTGAGGAGAGTATTGCATGAAACTACTGGAAAGAGTGACACATTTCAGGGTCAGGTAAAAACCCAGTACAAGGGAATCTCCCGGGAATCTACAAGGATGATCCCACACAAGAGTCCCAGCAATAGTGGATATATAGCCTGACCTGGCCATCTCCTGTGACCAAGCAAGACTTGAAGTGGTTGGAGTGGGAAACTAATCCAGACACATAACCTTCAACCTACAGTTTGTTTTACCTATAACATGTGCTGGGATTGGTGTCTAGGCTAATTGTCCTTGGAGAGGCTTCAACTAGCAACTGATGGAAAGAGATGCAGACACACAGCCAAACATTAGGCAGAGTTTGGGGAATCCTGCACAACAGGGGGAGAAATGATTGTAGGAGCCAGACGGATAAAGGACAACACAAGAAAACCCACAGAATCAACTAACCTGGGTTCATAGTGGCTCACAAAATCTAAACTGACAACCGGGCAGCCTGCTTGGGACTGACCTAGGCACTCTGCATATATGTGACTTTATTTTAGCTTGGTCTTTTTGTGGGACTCCTAACAGGGGAAACAGGGGATGTCTCCGACTCTTTTACTGGCTTTGGGACCCTACTCCTCATACTGGGTCACCTTGCCCAGCCTTAATACAAGAGGAGGTACTTAGTCTCACTGCAGCTTGATATGCCATGTTTTGTTGGTTTCCATGGGAGGTCTGGCCCTTCCTGAACAGAAATGGAGGAGGAGTGGATTTAGGGGTGGGAACAAAGGGGTGGGGGGAGACTGGAAGGAGAAAAGGGAGGGGAAACTGCAGCCTGGATTAAAATAAGTAAATAAATAATGAACTCCTGATACAAGACAGTATGGGTAAGTCTCATAAACACTATAATAAGGGAAAGATATTAGACATAAACAATACATACTATACTATGTCATTCTTATGAAATGACTGAAATTACAAAACAAAGTATGCTAAGAGAAATGATAACAAGTAGACAACTCTCAATTCTAACTGATGCTTTTCTTGTGGAGGAAATACTATAGAGCTGATGAGCCACACAGGAAGAAAACCATCTTTATGAAACCTGACCTTGCTGGCAGATAGTTTCACTTTCTTCTTGAGGGCAACAAGATGTCAACCCCTACTGTGAGCAGCCCAGAAAACATAACACTATGCCTGTCTGTGCCAAAACTGTATTCTACATCAGAGAAGGCCATTCATAAGTTTGTGGCTCTTAGAAACAGTCTGGTGCTGATGTTGGGGAGGTGGTAGCTAGACAAGAAAATAAAAGGGCAAGATAGGAGGCAGAGGCAAGGAAGAACGCAATTATGAGGGTGCCCGAGCCAGGATGTAGTTCTGACAGTGGTCCTAAGGACTTTTCTGCATTCCCTGTTACCACTCAGCTACAATGGCTACTATGCTGAGTAATCCTGGCTGGCCTGGGACTCCCTGTGTATGCCAGTCTGCCTTGACCTTGAGCCAATTCTGCTGCCTCTGCCTCTCAAATGGTGGGGATTTTATCCAAACAATTGTTTTGTTCAAAGAGGCTACCATTGTATACATCCTTATCCTCCACTGAAGCCCGCACAAAATTTCCCAAAGGAAAAGGCATAAAGGAACTCCCATTACACACAGTGAGAATCATAAAAAATGAAAGTAAAAAGGTGCTGGAGAATTGTGGTCCGCAAATGTCGAAATGCTGGAACTTTGTCAAGCAGCAATGGTCTCCATGGGGTCCACACCAGTATCCATGTGCATTTGAATACATAGGTGTGCATATCCCTACTTAGACAAGACTTACGTTTATTGTTTTTAAAGATGTATTTTATTTTAAAAAAGATGTGTTTTATTCTTATCCCTGTGTCTGTGTATGTGTGTGTGTCACCTGTGTTTGGGTGCCTGCAGTGGCCAGTAGTGTGTGAGAGCTCATAGTGCTGGAGTTACAGGCAGTTGTGAACTACCACATGTGGATGTGGGGAACCAAACTTGGGTCCTTTGGAAGAACAGGAGATACTCTTAACAGGTGAGCCATATTTCCCACTCCATTCCTGAGTTTTTCATGGAAACTGGCATTTAGGGGAGTGAATGTTACGGTATCAGGCTCAGTTTAGTTCCAGGGTAAAAACAAGTCTGTGGGGAGGTAAAAGTGACTTTGTAATTTGTTATCGTAGTGACTTTACATGGATGGTCGTGTGGATCTCTCTAAGCTTAGGTAATTAGCATCCTCAAATAACTTGTCAGAGACCCTTGGATTATATTGTCTTATTAGGTTCTAAGTTCGATGTTATCATGGCTGTCACTAGCAGTACTTCTGAGCTTTGGCCACAGGAGCCCCAAAGAGCCATAGTGAATAGTTAATAATTGTTCATTCTCGCCCCTCAAAAGAGGTATTGTCACTAGAAAGTCTCAATAGACCACACTCCCAAGGCCAAGAGTCTGTCATAAATAGTTGATAATGGATCTGGAGAGATGGTTGAGCAGGTAAGAGCTCTTGTTTCTTCTTGTGGAAAGACCTGAGTTCAGTTCCCAGCATCCATATGGTGACAAACTACAGTCTTGAATTTCAGTTCCAGAGGATTTAATGCCCTATTCTGGACTCTGGGGGAACTGTATACTTATATTTATAAACTTGACAACCATCTAAGAGCATATGTATCATTGTTAAGGCTCTCTCTGGGGTCTAGGAAGGAGTGCTGCAAATGTAGGGTGAAGTTTCTGTTTCTCAAGTAATGCAGAGCTGTAGCTGATCACTTCTTGACTCCATGGAATAGTGCTCTAATGGCACAGACTGGTAGAGGGACAGGGTTCAGATGCTACTTCAAGGTGCTGGGTGTGGGTTGTGTCCATCTTATTAGCACGGAATATCCCACACCTTCAGAGCTGCCACAGCACCTTTCACCGAACAGGTACTCAGTTAGCAGGCACTGTGTGAGGGAGGGAAATAGCCCCAGGATGACAGTATGTCATGAGTTCAATGGCTTATTGAGTGTGAAAGGAATGAACTTTGGAATGTGTATAGCACTAACATTTACCAAGGTCTTTTGTATATATAGGAAGTCGGAAGATCACAGCCAATGGATCGGTAGCTCAAATCTAGCTTGCCACCCTATTTTGTACATTCAAATTTATTCGAGTACAGTTGTATTCATGGTGAACAATTGTCTAGACTCTTTTTCAGTTACAATAGTAGGGATGATGAGTTGTGACAGACACCACAGAGTCTGTAAGAGCTTATGATACTTATTCCATGTTTTTTTATAGGAAAAGTTTATTAATTTCTTATTATGGTTTGTATATAAAGTATCCCATACAAGCTCATGTGTTTGAACACTTGATCTCCATATCATAGCGATGTCTTTTAGAGGTTGTAAAACATTTGGGACTGTGCCCCAGCAAGCAGAAGTGGACCACCAGGGGCAGTTGGTATCTGTAGGCCCACCCCCTAACACACTTCCTCCAACAAAGGCCACACCTACTTCAACAAGGCCACACCTCCAATAATGCCACTCCCTATGAATCTATGGGGCCCATTTTCATTCAAACCACCCCATGGCCCAAACTACTTCAGTCCCCATGAATTCCCTATGATGATGGGTGGCCCCCTCTGAAACTGTGAGCCAGCATAAACTTCTCCTCCCTTAGGTTGCTTCTGTAAGGTATTTTGCCACAGTGATGAGAACAGTAACCAATACACTCCAGGTGTATATTATATTATTTTGATGTTGAGTCTCTCTTTATTCCTGTGAGGAGGAACTGTCAGGTCTTATCCCCATTTGATAGGCGATAGATGGAAAAACAAACAAACAAAAACAAACAAACTGAGAGTCAAGAGGAGTTCAACAACTTCCTGGCTGGCTGGTTACTTGTGTATCAAAATGTTGAAGTCGAGTTCAAGTGCTGGGACTCATTCAAGTGCAGCGCAACAGGGGCTGCTGATTTACCCTGAATGAGCACCTGCTACAAAACGTTAGGCATGGGAAGCTTTCCCAGATGAGCTCCCTAAATGAAGCGAGCCTCACCGGTTCCACTGTGGTCTTTGGGCAAGCGCTATAGGAGCCTCACAGATCTCTCAGGCTTGTGCTGTTTCTACTATTTCCTTGTAAGGTTAGGTAATCATTGCCCACAGTGGAGCTGGCTTGATAAAGTTTCCTTTATCTTCTGCCTTCTTGCTCGCCCTTTTCATACCTCTCCACTCCCTTACCTGTGTTATAAGCACTTCCCAAATCAACTACTTGTAGTTTTACAGTCTTCTTAAACAGAAGCACTCTTGGAGAAGCGTAAATATTTGGCCTCATGCTGATAGCCCACTGAATTTTTTTCCAAGAGAAAAATGAAGATGGGGTTAATCTTTGTGGTTCATACTATTAACCTAACTTATAATTTGCAGATGAGGGCTCACACTCTCTCTCCACAGCCCCTCAGTCACTGGTCTCAAATAACCTCCACCTGCTATGCTGGCCAGGAGGAACGTGAGCACCAGCCAAGCCTCCTCTGGCTGCTGCTGATGACAGGGTCATCAATCAATGCCTTCCACATGCTCTCAGCCGAAAGGCAATTAGTGCTACTCAGGATAAAAACTATTATAAAGCCGTGGATGGATGCAATATTGAAGAGACTATCGCATCAGCCTGGCTGGTAGAAGTGACCAGAGGTGGTGGGAGTGCTCCCTATCGGTGCCAGGCAACGAGCTAGGGGAGAGCAGCCTTCCCATTCCAGTTTGAAAGGGTCATTCCAGTGATAGGAACATTAGTCATTTTGTGATAGGGACATCCCTACTTCCTCCCTTCTGGGTTCTCCCCTCAGCGAACTCAGCAATGGACTGTATCTACACATACAGTTATGGCCTTTGTTTGCATTTTTAAAAAGCAAGAAAATGGACCCATTTCAACATAGTGATGGTAATTTAGCAAGTTCTTCTCTTTTTTTTTCAGTGCTTTTGACTGTCTCTTAGTTTTACCCGGGACTTTTTGGCCCCCATGCCTATGTCTCTGCTTCTGTCTTCTTGTGCTCTGGCTTCCCATCTTTATGCCCTACCTCATTTTCCCTATCAGTTTCCTTTGCCTGCCCCTCCTACTTTCTCTTGTACCTCTCTTCTCCTTGCCCATCCCTAGCTCTGCTCCTTCTTTGGGTCCTCGCAATATTTTCTCATATTCTGATATTCTTAAAAGTACGTTCATTTATTGAATCTTTGATCTAATCCATACCAAAGTGGTGGGTGGGGGTGCTATAGCTGATTTTGTTGGACCGCCAGCCCCCAAATCATGACACAGAGACTTATTACAAATTATGACTGCTTGGCCTTAGCTTAGGCTTGTTTCTAGCTAGCTTTTTTTAAACTTAAATGAACCCATTTCTATTAATCTATGTGCTGCCCCGAGGCTCGTTTACCACGTCTATGTACAATCTCTTCTGCTTTTCTGCTTCCTTCATGTCTGACTGTCTGGACCCCAGCTGACT
>LOEQ01002681.1:0-22357 GCA_001685075.1 Bramus lutescens
TTGGTGAGCTCCCTTTAGAACAGGCACACTGTCTCAGTTGGTGGACCAACCCCTTGAGGTCCAGACTTCCTTGCTCATCTTCTCCCTCCTTCTGCCTTTCAACTGGACCTTGGGAGCTCAGTACGTTGTTCTGATAAGGGTCTCTGTCCCTATCTCCATCCATCGCCAGACGAAGATTCTATGGTGATATTCAAGATAACCATCAGTGTGATACTGGGGCAAGGCCAGTTCAGGCACCCTCCACTCTGCCGTCCAAGGACCTATCTTTTTTACATTTGATAATAAAAAAAGAATCAACATAGATAGGGCCATTACAAACCACATTTAACAGAGACCTTGCTTCATATGTTATTGCTATTTAAAGCAGAGTTACTTTAAATTCTCAAAAGAGAAAACAAGCTAAACATCAGCACTCCAGCTGCACCTAGATATGCGTGTCTTGAAAACAAGTGTGTGGCTTTTTAAAAACTTGCTTTTAGGGGTTAAAGGTACTTTATAGGTTGTTAGAAAAAAATAATTACTATTGATTAGAAATTGGCTCAGCTTCTCTAGAAGGATTATTAAGGTCTTAAAATATAGAACAGGGTGTTATAAACACTATTGTATTCTCCTGAAACTGTGCCAGCCTCGCCATTTCTTTGTTCGAAATGCCCTTTAGAGAGAGCTTATGAATCTCAGGAGCTTTGATATAAGGAACAATTTTGAACTAAAGACAATTTTGGCATTTAAACAAGATAAGGTTCAGAAACTCTGATAAAAGCCACAGATTCTAAGTGAACGGACTAGAATAATTACAGCACCTATGGATGTATTCATTGATAAAGCAAGAGCTTTATCAAATGGCTTAATTGTTCTGGATTTATATGCTTATTATAAAAACCCAAATATCTCAAATATATAGAATATTGAACAAAATGTAGAGAAGATGAATCAATTATAAGTACAGGGTAATTGGGCATTTCTAAGAGATGCCTCCTAATACTTCCTCACATTTCCAGAATGATTTAGTCCAGAGCTGTGTGGGCATTCACTCAAATCACATCTCTCTCAGCATGAGATTTTTCTCCTTCTGAAAACCATTGTAACGTAATTTAACAACAAGTACTTTGCCTCCACAAACATTTTAATTGGAGATTTCTCAGTTTGGATTAACTAAGAAACCCTGTTCACAATTTTGAATGTGATAATTTACTTCTTACAACATATGTGGTTGTACCATGGTTCTACATAAGACTTTTACATTTAGGTTTTTAACCCATTTAACTGTTTAATTTTCCCCAAGAACAACTGTGAATTTTATCAGTCAGTCAATCTTTTTTCAACAAACATAATAAATTTCAACCGTATACTAGGCTACAATTCAGTATTGGTGATTACAATGATTAAAAGACAATATACTGTTGTATTTGTCTGGTTTTCAAGTTTCCTTCAAATCATCCTAGTAGTGTAGTTTGGAATGCACTATCATGCCTGCTCTGTGAAGTTATCTCCACTTCTTCTGTTAGCTTCTGGATTCTTTTATTATTAAATAAAACATAAAAATACCTAATACATTATATCAATTTTCATAGTTATACTTGTCCCCAAAGGACATAATCAACATCTGAGCAATTTCAGCATATCCATTCCCAATATACAACAGATTTTCTGCCCCTTTACTGGACCAAACTGAAGGTTTGCTTCCCTCAACTACACAATGGTAGCAGGGCCAGACATCACAAGCTGGCAGTGGTTGCATCAAATACCTCAGAGTTATTGGGATTATGACCAACTGATATATTGCAGAGAATAACAGTTTAAAATCTTTCATCTCCTGTTAGGCACAGCCACACTAACAATCCACTGGGAAACTGCAACTGATCAAAGGAAGACATAATCTTGGTGCTGTAGCATTGCCATAGGAGGTCAGCCTTTTGACAAGTAAAGATTGAATATAACTGACCACAGGAAAATGACTCAGAGGAAAGGTGACTGAGAAACTCTTTATAGAACTAGACAACCGAGCAATACTTTGGACCTGTGATCAATATCAGTACATTTTCCAATCCATCCGAGAAGCTTGAGCTGATAACACAAAATCTCACAGTGCAACCATAGACTGTGTGAAGGCACAAATCAGATGAATGTTTCCTTCAATCCAGATTGGAATAAGAAACCAGTAAATAAGACCAAACTGCAGGCAAGGTACTAGTAGATTTATTATGGAGAGTTGGAGGGAAAATCTCATCAAAGGCCAATATGTAATCCAGTTTTCACTAACATTCTCTGTGATCATTAGGTTCATAAGTAAGAATTTAAATTTATATTTGGTGATGGGTAGCCTAAAAACCACACTTCTATTTTCAGGAACATGCATAATTTTCTTCATTTAAAAATATTAATTGAACAAATATGAGCAATTTGGCCTCTTTAATTACTACCATGTGCTATATCATATGTAATCATTTCATATCTGATTTCAGTTTCATTTGAATAGTTCTGAATGCATAAATATTTACAATATACAAATTTCTACTTTAGGTGACAGACATGGATCAAATGAAATAAAGATTATTTTCAGGCTCTACTAAGGAGCATCCATATTACTTCACATGCAATATTTTATACTTTCAGTTAGATACAGTAGGTTATTAAAATACGTTTATTTACTGTCACTATGAGTGTGGTTTAAATTTGACCAGGCTCCTAATGTCTTTTATTTATTTTCACTTCTTTCTTCAATGTGGTACCTCATGCTGGTCCCTTCTTTGTACTCCTTTCTAAAATAGGTGAGAACTATCCAAGAATGGTAGATGGCATGCAATTTCTTGTGTCCATTCCTCACCATTAACCAGTGCAGTGAATCATATCTTCCACAGTGAGAGACAGTATGTTTCATGTCTCTCCTTATAAAAAGCATTTTAGCTTCCCTGTGTGGGAGACAGCTTAAACGGGACACAATTCTTTGGAAGGTAAGGACCAAGGGTATTTTACATAGGTTATATATCAAGTCATAGTAAATTGATGAACTATTTGCTAGTTGGAAATCTAAGATTCCCCTAGAAAATGGGAAATTAAGGAAACAAACTAAACACAGTGCCCCTGAATTTGGAAACCTAGTCAAATCAAATACTTACGAAGTAGATTATCCACATTTCTGAAAATATTATGAAATTCCTTTGATTTTCCTCAGTTAAAAGTAATGTCAAGAGCTAATCAAACAAGCTATATTAGTAAAATATGAAATATCTTTTGTAACTTTCTAAACACATAGGCAGTGTCAAGAATAACTCTCCTTTGATCAAAATGCCATGTAAGTATCATCTCTATTCCCAGCAATAATTCTTCATTACTTCAGAGGAGATTCGACTGTAAGGGAAAATCCAAAATATCATGTGACATAAACAAGACGAAAGCTTCTTGTTCCCTTGTGTAGTGTTTGGTGCTGGGACACAGGTGCATGCTGTAGGAGCCATATGTGCTTTTGAGTCATTCCTTCACCGTGCTTTTCACTAAGCACTCAAGATAGGCTGTCAAAAACCAAGAGGCTAATAGCAGAGCTGCTAAAGCAGAGGCAAAAAAACAATAGAAAGAAAATGAACCCGTGCATATTTCCTCACAAAGCTCATGACTTTGTATCTAATATAAGGCAGAACCAATATATTATGATGGCCATTATCTCAGCTAAAGTGTATAATTATAGGGAATAATAAAGACACTGCAAAAAAAGTCAGAAGTCAATACTTAGTTTGTTTTGCAGAAGCCTTGTGAATAGGAATATCTCTGCATTATAACTTGAGAAATGCAAATACCAAATATATTTAAATATATTTGGCTTGTCAATCATTTAATGACCTTTGTTTAACATATTTCCATGTGAACTTAACTCTTAAAGTTTTGCATATTCAACTGTTACTATAAAATAAAAATGTGTAAATATTCACCAATGAGAATATACATGTAAATATTAATAAATCATAATAAATTTAAATTTCTTTTAAATTTACTACATTGTGGAGCCCTACAATTAATAATTTTGAATGTATAGTTTGTTCATCTTTTTGGCTTGACTTCCCCATTCAAGTCCCCATACCATTTAATAAAAGATTGAATGAAGATGACAATTATTTATTATTTTTCCACTAATTTATATTTTTTCAAAAATAAAAAAAATATTTTTCTAGTATGTTGACTTATAAAATACACTCTTGCCATCTGTACCCAGAATTAAAAAATCAAAGATTCTTAAAACAAATGTCCCAATTTGGGCTATGGCTCTGATGTGAGTCCAAGAAAGAAGAAATAAAAAGTGTAAGACATGTGCTTAAAAAATTGTCAGCATCCTTAATTATCAATTACAGAAATGCAAACTAAAACTACTATGACTTTTAATCTTACCCCAATTAGACTAAAAATAATCAAGAAAACAACTGGCACAAATACTAGTGAGAATGTGGGGGAAAGCAATACTCATTCACTGTTGGTTCTTTTCACACTGGTGAGTCAGTATGGAAATAAGAGTAATGCATCTTTATAAAGCTAGAAGTACACTGACCTTATGACCACTTACCCTTCCTACTGTTTGGCACAAAGCCAGAGGACTCAACATCCTTCTCCACAAATTCTTGTGCAGTCCTGTTCATTGCTACTCCATTCACAAGAGCTGGGAAATGGAACAAATCTAACTGCCACTCAACTGATGAATGAAAATTATGCTGCATATACACAATGGAATATTAAGCAACTTTAAAGAAAATGAAATCATGAAACTGGCAGGGAAATTTATGGATCTAGAAAATATACTAAATGAGTGAGGTAACCTAGACTCAGCAAGAAAACTACCTCAGGTTCTCTCTTGTTTAAACATCAGCACCCAATAGGTAACTATGAATAAATAACCAAGCGTAACCACTGGAACAGGAGAGGTAAAAGGAACATGGGAGAGGGAGGAAGGATCTCCAGAGAAGGGAACAGTTGGAGCAACGTGTCAAGAAGGAGGAGATAGGAAGCACAGGGAAATTTTAACTGAAGTTGGGGGTGGGAGGTTTATAGAGAGGAAGAATGAGAGAGTTGGGAAAAGCAACATCAATGATGCTTGAAAAAGCTGAAGGGAAACATTGTTTTATTTATTGACTACTATAAGTGATAATGGTACCTCTAGGAGCCTATAATCTTGCCAAACACTTTTATAACTGGGAGAATGGCTATCCATACCTAGAATTGTGGTCTTGTTTCTGTTTTCATTTTTTTATTTTATGCGCATAAGAACTTTTACCTTTCATCAACCTTAATGGGGGCCATTATACTTCAAAAGAATCACAAGTGAGATGCAGGGCCATTCTTGCTAAGACTGATTCTGTGGAGAAATTGTGCACCTTTGTTCCCACAAGAAGATCTACTATATGTTTTATTTGGAGGAGAGCTACTAAAACATTAATTTAATTAACCTTAATCACCCTAAATTGCCCTCAAATTACTCTGATTTGAAGAAAGTTAGAGAAAAAGCAGTATGAAGTGGTGAATATAATAGTATTGTTTTTTATTGAATTGTTTTCCAATCTGTCTTTTAATACCCTCAAATTGAGAGTAAAAAGTCATAAAACACTCTTAGGTTACAAAGTGCCATACATACATGTATGTAAAATACAGGTAAATTACGTGTGTGTGTGTGTGTGTGCATATGCGTGTGTGTTCGCATGCGTGTATGTTTCCCTAGTTTCTTCTGGAATAGCCAATACGTGAATTGTTTAAAAATTATAAACTCAAACTCATTTGCTAAGAAGATAAGTAACTAGAATAAAAAGATATGTGAGAAACTAAAATAAAAATCAATAACTAGTAACTAATATGAGTTACTCATGAGAATATGAGTAGCTAGAATAAATGTGAAATAATCATTGGGTTATACACTTATAGTGTAAAAAAGCATAAAAGTCAAATGTTATCCTATGAAAAAAACAAAGTTAAAATAAACACACCTTTCTGGGTCATAGCACCCAGATGGCTGAGTGTGCAATAGTGGACTCACTTGCCAGTGTATGTGAGCAGATTGAGGTTTTAACAAGCTTGAGTTTCCCTGGTTTCTACACAGCAGACTAGCTAATTTGTTGTGTTTTCTGTTATGTATATTTATCTCAGAGAATAAAAAATTAGTAAGAAGTTAATAAATACAACAAAAACCATTTGACATGCTTATGTTAAAACATATTTAAAGCTTCCCTCTAGGCAATTGGCTGTTTTCCATTTGTCCTCAGTTGGCATGGCAATACCAAAAAACAACAGAAAACATCGTTAAATTAAACATTACTTATGTTTTTTCATATTATTCAATGTGATCAATCATATGATAGCAAGTGTGTTACTTAAGCTTACTTTAAAATCCATTATTATCTAATATACATTTAAATATATTGGCTATTATTCAAATTAAGCGGAGTTATTGGATTTGCCTTAATGAAAGTGAATTACTTCTTATTTATGTGGTTTGAGGGTGTGTTTGTGCAATTCTGCATTCACTGAAGATATATAGTTGAGATCTGTTAAAATGTGGCATATGTAATAACAGTTCATGTCCATAGTCATCATCAAAATTGCAGGACATCATACATTTGGTGAAACCAATTATGTTAATAATTGTAATCTTAGTGGGAGTTGAGGACAGAATTACCTGTGATAAGGGACTTAGTTCGGTAGTTTCGGGTAAACACTAGGTATAAAGATTCTTTTTTTTAAAATTGATTTTTATTGAGCTCTACCTTTTTCTCTAAGATTCTTGAATAGTAACCCACAGAACATATTTATGTCACTCTTCGATGGTTTCATTTACTATTCCTACAAATTTCTCATGATTTGTTCTTAACTTACTTTCCTCATGAATCTTATTCTTTAAGATTTAAATATACGTGGTGAGATTTGTGTGCAAGAAAGGGAGAGAGACAGAGACAGAGAAAGAGAGAAAGAGACATACATACATTCATACAGACAGACAGATTGAGTACATCATGTGAAAATTCAGGAACTCAGAGGGATCCAGACACACAAAGGCAGGAGCGGATGTCAACATCACAGTAGCACAGCATCACGCTAGCAGAGTCTGAGCCACACAACAGTTCCTGGAGAGTTAAGAGGCAAAGAGAAATTAGCAGGAGACTTCAGGGAGAATGTGTCCATGCCATTATGTCCATTTTGTACTTCTCTCCTCCGCTAGTATAAACACCAATTTCTGACGTTTTTAGGTACTTGGTATAGTAATTTCACAGTAGCTCTATGCAAAGAATGTATTCATGGTGTTTTGTACGCTGGTGTTTTGCTTTAGAAAAAGATAATGTTGCCACAGAAACTCTATAAAGTGTCCGGTTTTAAACCCGTGAAGCAATTGGAACCCATATTCTCTGAATAGAACATGCTTTATTCCAAGGTATCTTTTAGGATTTTGTTTTAGGAAATGCAACGGGGCGAACTCGTTGCCATTCTCTCTGAAAGGGAAGGAAAACTGTTTCAGAAGAGTATCTTTCAAATTCTGCATTAAGTCCAATGAAATTGAATTCTCCTGAATGTCACTGAATACTCTTATCCAAATCCAATTAGTTTCCCAGAGAGAACTTACTGACCTGGCATGTGAAATGCAGAAAGTTACTACCACGACAATTCTAACAAGCAAGCAGTCCACACCGTCAAAGACAGACTTTAAAAGTGTGTTGTTCAATTTGCAGAAAAGCTGATTCATTGGGCCTAATTAAATAAAAACAATAAGCCAAGCTATTGAGGACAGAGTCAATGACCTTCAATGATTACTTAGCTTATTGCTGATACAAAATGAATTTTAATTACCACTAATAGTTTATTGTATATCTCAGGTATGACACAACTCGAATCTGCCCAAAGGGAATCTTCAGTGACTTCTCTATATTAGTTACTCTTGTGGTAATCAGCATTAATTGCTCATATACAGAAACAAATGAATACAAGTTCTCAAGACATTTTCTAATGCTTGTCAGCGTATGTATATGTAAGACTTTAATTGTGTCCTGGGTGGCATCTAATATAAAATTATTCTTGAGAGCTTTTAGGAGAACTTCAACTTTAGATGCCATGTAAGGAAAGCTTAATAAGTAATTTTCTGATTATATTGTTCAGGCGGCACAAATTACACTTAATTTGCCTGAATAGAACTGACAGTTTGATACGTAGTTCACTTCAAATTTAATTTCTTCCTAAAATTACTAAGTTTAAAAACCAGCAGTACAATGTTATGTGTTTATACGAACATACAATTGGTTTTTATAATAGTTCTGTCATGAATACGTGCATGAATATAAATAGCCTTTTTTGACCACACTGTTTTGTGTGGAAGGCTATTCTGGAATCAGGTATTAAGTTTCTAAACTTTCAATTCCATTTTAAACATCTCAGAGGAATGCATTTTGAAATAATAATTAGTAGGTGTAGAAATTACATTATTTAATGGTGCTTATGCAGTACCCTTGTAATCAAAACAAAAATCTAATTGCAAAATTAAAGTTAAAAGTTGCTGTTTATTTTCATACTCATAGATTGAGTTCATGGTTGACCTTACATCCTTGGCTAGGTATTGCAAACACATTCAGTTTGTATTAGCTAGAACCATCATGGTCTGAGATGTCATCTCCCACAACCCTTGTTATTGGCTGAAATAATTATAAAGCCACTTGTCTCTCTTCCTCCCATTGGCTGATGAAAGTTTGTTTACATATCAACGTGCTTCTAGTAGTCAAGGAGGCTGTGGAAAGCTTTCTTGTAGTGAAAGGGGAGCAGGCCTGCCATTGCTGGGGTGCCATTTGTAGAAGGAGCTGCGGGCTGCTTCCCGCCAACTTTACACCCAAAATAATTTACACCCAAAATAATGACATGGAAACTGTATTCATCTCTGTAATGATAGGGGAGAGCACAGGCCTGCTTTTCATCCTGCCTGGCTCCCGCACAGCTAACTTAAACCGGGAAATAACAACACACAAATTGTATTCATTTAAGGACTTCCTGGCCCATTATATCTAGCCTCTTCTTGGCTAAATCTCACATCTTAATTAACCCATTTTTAATAATCNAGATGACCCTCCTACATCACTTTCTAGGAATTGGGCTCAGAATTTGCCCAGTTTTGTGGCTTAGCATATAAAACACAAAGACTTGGAGCTATACACTGTATGAAGTCACAATGCAAAGAAACCTTGGCCTTACAAAGTAGAATAAAGAAATTGGTCATTTCGAAAATGGATGCTTTGAAAGGAATGAGTTGAAGTCTGCGCAAAGATTCTGATTGAGTTTTCTGTATGTAATTTCAGAACTGTTCACTGAGGAGGATTGGCCCCCTGTGACACTCAAAGTACTTACGGTCTCATAAAGTCGGGGTTAAAGTCTTAGATGATTAGAGCTAGTAATTCTAAATCCCAAATCGATTCTGGCCATCTATCTTTATCTTCTTAGAAACCATTCATAATCTATCCAGTATAATTTTGTACTGCACTAACTACATATTAAAAAATAATTTCATTTAATTGAGTAATTTATATTCATTATTATCTTTACTGCTGTCAAGTTCCTTACTCATATCATAGTGGGTCAAATTTAGAAAAATGATACCCATAAAAATTTCAGGAAATATATTTTCAGATTTGACCTTGTTTGCAGTGTTTGCAGTCCATATATATATATATATTCTGAGTATATTTTAAAAATATACAATGTTAATTTAAATCTGTATGTTTTATAAAATAGGAAGAAAGCCTTATGAATTAAGTGTCTTACACCTACTTTATCCTTTTTGCTTTTATTGCTCCCAGAAAGCTTATTCAAGGGGTACCTTTTGAAATTAGTTCTATTAGTGACATAGGATGTTAAGTCAATGATAAGAATGTGTGAACAAGTAATGAGATATACAAAGTAGACAGGATGTAGTGGTCAATTTGTAATCAAAACAGGGAAAAGAAGAAAGCAAATTTCTGCACAAGATGACTACTCAACCCATGGATATCACACAGATAGGGCTGAAAATTTCTACGAAGTAATAGAATATTTTTCTACAAGTTCTTAGGGAAAAAAATCTAAGGGGGAGTCAGGTGTGATGTGGTGGTGCATGCCTTTGATCCCATCAGAAAGGCAGGCAGATCTCTGTGAGTTTGCAGCCAACCTGGTACAAGGCAAGTAAATTCCAGGTCAGCAAGGGCTGTTATACAGAGCAACCTTGTCTCAAAATACAAAGCAAAGCAACAACGATAACAACAACCAATATCCAAGTAGAAGACATGCTGTGCCAGTGGTTAATGGAAGAAGAAATATAGACTATTCTGAAAATATCTCTCAAATAAAGAATTCGTTATGAAGATTTGCAGATCATGAATTGAGAGAAGTTAATGCCGAGAAGAGAAGGTAGAATTTACAATTTCAGAAACAAAAGGTGTCCATTAACAGTAAAAGATAAATATGGATTTCATTGCATGGAGCAAGTAGTTCTAGGAGACTACAGAGTGCCTGTAAGAGAAAGTATCAGAAGAAATTCACTTGTGATGTCAACTCTGAGAAATCTGGATGAAAAAGAGAGGGTCTTCAATTTTAAAACTTTACAATCAGTACACTGGACATTATAAGTATATTTAGAATAATAATACTTTCTAATAAACTAATCAGATATCTAAATGTTAAAGACACTTTATGAGAAATATTTTTATTTTATGCAATAGTTCTAGATTAATGAAACATTATACTAAAAATCATGCATTACTGACGAATAATTTTATTTTCCCAGTAGTTGTTGAGTCTTTCATACTCCTTGAAAGTATTTTTTATTTCACTCAAAACTCTCCAGGTAATGTGTACCGATTTTATTAGTCCACGCTCTACAGATATCTAACCAAGTATGTACAGATATCTGTGAAGCACAGTCCCTCACTTATTTGTTTCTAATTGCTACAAAAACAAGCAGACTTTGAATGCAGCTGATCATTACACACTGCATAGAACGGTCTCATCCAATTAGTTCACAGTCTTTTCTGTATATTTTTATTGATTTATTAGATATACATTTTCTCTAATCTCCTTCCTTCCTCTCCTTTCCCTATCTACACTTTTCCAAGGTCCCCATGCTCCCAATTTACTCAGGAGATCTTGTCTTTTTCTACTTCCCTTGAAGATTAGATCAATGTATGTTTCTCTTAGGGTCCTCATTGTTGTCTAGGTTCTCTGGGATTGTGAANTCCTTTGGGTATATACCCAAAAGTGGTATTACTGGGTCTTGAGGAAAGTTGTTTTCTAATTTTCTGAGAAATTACCACATTGACATCCAAAGAGACTGTACCAGCTTGCATTCCCATCAACAATACAGGAATATTCCCTTTATCTCACATCCTCTCCAGTATAAGTTGTTATCAGTGTTTTTAATCTTGGCCATTCTTACAGGCGTAAGATGGAATCTCAGAGTAATTTTGATTTGTATTTCTCTGATGGCTAAGGATGTTGAACATTTCCTTACGTATCTTTCATCCATTTTCGAGTCCCCTGATAAGAGTTCTTTGTTTAGGTCTACCCCATTTTTAATTGGATTATTTATTCTTTTGCTGACCAATTTCTTGAGTTCTTTGTATATTTTGGAGATCAGTCCTCTGTCTGATATGGAGTTGGTGAAGACCTTTTCCCATTTTGTAGGCTGCTGTTTTGTCTTATTAACTATATCCTTTGCTTTACAGAAGCTTTTCAGTTTCAGCAGGTCCCATTTATTATTTGTTTCTTTCAGTGTCTAGGTACTGGGGTTATACTTAGGAAGTGGTCTCCAGTGCCAATCTTTTCAAGTGTACTTCCCACTTTCTCTTATGTGAGGTTCAGTGTGGTTGGCCTTATGTTGAGATCTTTGATCCATTTGTACTTGAGTTTTGTGCATGGTTATAGATATGGATCTATTTTAATTCTTCTACATGTTGATATTCTAGTTCGTGGTCTTAATGAAAACTTATGAGCTTGCAGAATTTCAGTGTAGGTGAAATTAATCTCACCTGACTCTACCTGGATGCCCAGGAATCAGAGACAGCATAGACTAGAGATACAGGAGAAAACCAAATAATATGACTAGAAAGAAAAAGCAAAGGGAATAAAAAACCAAATAGGTCAGTAAAGTATTTTTTAAGGATATTCTATTCTGCATATAGATGGGTGCTTAGCCCAGTAGTCATTAGAATGGTCCCACCCAGCAACTGATTGGAGCAGGTGCAGGGACCCACAGCCAAATACTAGGCAGAACCAGAAAATTCTGAAGAGAAGAAAAAAGTATTGTAGGAGTCATATGGTCAAGGTAGCCACTAAAATAAGGCCAGCAGAATCAACTAAACAGGGCTCATAGCTAACAGAGACCGAAGCTACAAACAGGCCCTGTGCATGTATACTATGGTTGTGTAGTTTGGTGTTCTTGTTGAACTCCCAACAGTGGAAGGTGGCTGTCTCAGACTATTTTTTCTGTGCTTGGGATCCCTATGCTCCTATTGGGTTGCCTTTTCCAGTCTTGATATTAGAGTATGTGCCTAGTCTATTACATATTTTTATTCCCATGTTTGGTTGATATCCCTAGGAGGATATCTTTTTTTCTGAAGAAAAACAAAAGAAGGGGGATCTGGTGGAGAAAGAATGAGGGAGGAAGGAATGGGAGGAACGGATTGAGGAGAAATAATGGTTCATATGTAATGTATGACAGATGAATGTTTTTAAAAAAATTGTTAAAATTCTCACTTAGAAACACAAATAAAATTAATTTTAAAAATAAAGCCTTGTATACCCCAATGTGCAGAGAATTAAGAAATTGGGGCCTTTATTTAATTAATCCTTAATCCAGTGTAGAGCAAATTTTTCCTTACATTTCCATTGAAGTAGATTGTGCTAATTCTCCTGGAAACCCTCCAACAGTGATTACCTATCGCCTATTGTGCAGACTTGGCCCTATCAGCTTCCATAGAGTGTAACCACTATCAGTTATGTTTCTATGGAAAGTCCTATTAAATACACAATAGGATCAGACTACTGAATGCTTGGGAAATACAATTCAATCTGTTCGGGTGAAATAAAAGAAAAAGTTTCCCTGAACATTTCAATGTTAGTAACATTTTTTGAATATTTGTATTTTAAAAGGCGTTGAAAGCATTAAATCATTACCTCCAGATGACAAATTCTTTTTGCAGTTTCACCAGATCTAATTGCTTCCCATATACATATTTAATTGTTAATTTATCACCCTTCTATCTGTCATTATGAATAATATGCAGAAATCAACAGCACAAATAACTAATTAGTGAAAATTTAAGTGAAATATTTTCATTGTATGAACATCATTAGCATGAAAGACTTTCAAGAGTGTTCTTGACTATGAAGTAGACAATCTAGGTAGGTATAAAGAAAACTGTAAAGACAAAAATGACCTTCATGTATTTGCATATTATAGTTTTTGGTTTTCATACAACCCTACCAAACAGCATTTGAAGATATGAAGAGCAATCCACAGTGAGTTACTTGGAGGCCTATTATTGCTTACTCATTATTCCACCGAAGGAATTAGGATGAACCTGCCCAAGAAATGTTTCTTGAATTTGGTCCCTGAGATATCCAAAGCTAGAAGTCTTCCTATTCAGTAGCTCAGTTACATGATGCCCAAATGTACTTAGGATAAAAGACTTATTTTAATTAAAACAACTGTTTGAACGACTCCTATGTTAATCTTTGCAGAATAAACATCAAGGCTTCTCTGAAGACCACAAGACTTTACTTAATTTGGCCCCTAGATCTCTCTTTGACCTCATGTCCTGCCACAACTCTGCTGATTTCTCTGCTCATGTGTCGTTAGCTTTTAAAAATTCTTCACAGGTACCAAATAAATTCTGACTGGAAGGTTCTTCATACAGGCATTTGCACACAAAATTCACTCATTCTCTTAGTCTTTTGCATAAGAGCCATCTCCTCCATTTTCTTCTATAGGAATAGAATCAATCCTATCTTGCTTACTCATTTCTTATCATAACATGCATACATTTTTTATAAATTACCAACTTCCTACTTATTATATAGAATACTCACTATCTGAATGTTTGGAAGGACTCCAGATACATGCAATATTTATGGCAATTCAGATCTTCCATTTAGCAAGAGTGTCATCATACCACAGTATGAGGCATTCACTGTGCATAACAGACATTATTAACTGAATAATAATTCCTGGATAACCAGGAAAGATGACGAAAGAGCTGGTGGTGATTGTCATATACTGTACAGATAGCGGATTTTATGCTTTCATATATGTAGGAGCACTAGAACATTACACAAGCTACGGAATAAGCTGCATGTTTGTTATGCATTCAGTAATCCCATACTATTGAAAGGGAAGATGTATATTTCAGAAAATAGTATCAAGGACTAGATATACAAGTTGAAATGTACTTTTAACTGCCACAATTCTATGATGTATTCCCTAAGAGATTTTGACCTCTTAATATTGTCTTAGTAACATGAATCTCTGAACTCTAATACAATTGTCCACATTTCATTCTATTCATTTACCTGTTAGCAATTTTATTTATATAAGGTTTTAGGTGCCCAGTTATACTAATGCTAACTTATAAGTATTTTGGCACATTAGATGATGCTGAAAAAGTGCGTGTACATAATAGAAATCAGTATCTGTTGCTGAAAAAGTGCGTGTACATAATAGAAATCAGTATCTGTTCAGCCGATGTCCTTTTCCGCCTATTCTTTCCATGGGTTTTATCTATTCACTTGACACATTCCCTAACTTAACTAACAGTTTTTATAATTCCCCTAGTTATTTTTTCTTGAGTAATGGAAAAATTAACAAAAATCTAAATGTTGTAGTTTTCAAAAGACTCCACAACTAACTGTAGGAAGAGAAGCCTTTTATGACTTTATAGGCAAGCAAATATTAAATATAAGAATGTATAAGTAGTACTGAAAAGATAGTCTTAGTGTGGACAAAATAAAAGAAGTTTCCAGAACAGTGTGATGGTACATACTTGTAAAAGCATTTAGGAGGTAGAAGTAGGAGAATCATGAGTTCAAGGCCAGTCACAAGTACTAGTGACTTTAAGTTCACCTTAAACTTTATAAAGCATGTCGGAAATACAGAAGCAGAATCCAAACATTCCAACACAATTTGGTTTTTATGCAAAGTGAAATTATGCCAAAATTTAAATGAGTTACTAGTTATCTTTTATGTTTCAATTACACATGTAACTATATTATAGGAAAGAAATGATATCAGATTAACCATTAGCAGACCTCTGTTTGACTTTCAGGTATCTTCCTACTCTGGGGGCACAACCTTAACAAAGTTACCCAATAAGCTGTGACATACTAAATATAATTAGTCTGTTTCCTAAAACCATATGAGATGGTGAATATAATCAAGAAATTTCGACTTCCAAAATTCATTTCTAAACTTAGTAAATTTTTCTGGTTGTGTGCCCATAAAAAGCAGTTCTCAAGATACAATTTGGTATGCATTTTCCTTCTGCCAATGATATTTATTATAAATTAAATAGTGTTCTAAATTAATGTGTTTTAAAAGTATCCAGCAGTGACAATTTTCTGTTTTTCTTTGCAACAGTCTATTCTCTGATGAGCGATATCTTGTTTTGGAGGACATACACTTATTTCAACTCTAAGGCTACAGCCTAGACTTTCAGGGATATCATATGGCTGTAAAGTTACTGCAGACCATGCTAGTCAGTGTCAACAGCGTCAGAATGTTTTCACTAAAAGGATATGACAGAAGAGTGTTTGGTGGAGTCTAGTCTAGGTTCTATTGATAACTATAATGTTTTATTGATAATGAGGGGATCTCTTCATTTGTGACACTCTGAAACAATTAAATGTGATATGAAACTCTAACATTTAATATTAACTTTATACCTCATAAATGAAAAATGTTATCAAGTGTTTATATGAGACTGTTTATATAATTCTTTCCTTCAGTTCAGAATGTCACTGGGAAACCAAGCCAATGTTTAGTTAGTATAGATAATTTCTGAGCTTGTTGTACTTAGAATACAAGAAATTTTGTGATCATACTCAAATATATTGAATTTTAAACTGTGACAATGATATTCAATTTTTAAAGGCTTGTGTTACATAAAAGAGGGCATATCATTCAATGTATAAATAGTACTTATTGCTGCATTTATGAAAGTAAAACAGGCTTACTTACCAGCAACTACCTAAAATATCACTGATGCTCGAAAGAAACATTTCATGTTATTTAGTGTTTAATTTATTTTCCATTTCGAGGCAAGAATTATCTGAACAATATATAATTTAAATATTTCTTGCTATCATTATTGTAAACTAGAGCATCAGAAGCTTAGTGTCTCAGTGATCTGACTTTCCATTCATGATGCTTATACATGGCCAGTCAAGCACATTTGGATCATATTGCTTAGTGATTCATTTTCTGCATGCTTACACATTTAATACTTTAGGGGTCATGTAATAAAATTTTCACAATTAATTGAAATGAAAATAAGCCTGGATTTTATAACAAAATGCCTAACAGGTAATAATAACTATAACATTTGTTGTATTTAGCAAGTTATTTTAAATTTGTAATAAATTTTAGAATCTCTGACGACGGAATGTGCTGCCTATATCCATAATGGACCAAATGTATATCAGGATTGATATATGTTTTATACATTAGAGAGAAAAACAGAATTTCTGGTAACTCTGATGTCTAAAAGGATGTATGTCACTAAGACTACATAAGACTGTGTCTGAAAGAGAAGGAAAGTAGCCTAATACAATAGATGACATCTCTGGTGGACTCTAATATTCCCTCCAAGATAATATTCTAAAGCACTGATTCTTAGGGTGTTCTAGCAAGTGAAAGATTATAATGCAAGTATATTGTGATCTTGAAACCTTTACGAATGATATCAACACCCTGTTGAAAGGTGTACAGAAGACCTTGTTGCTTTCTTTTTAACATGTAAGACTGTGTAGTGGAAAGCTTTTCTCTGTCCTGCCCAATCCTGCTGGACAGGTTTCTCTCCACCTGCTGGTCCCACAGCCACATATAAAATAATCATTCAGAAGCTTAATAATAATTATAGCTGAATGGCTGATGTCTCAGGCTTATTTCTCAGTAGTTCTTACATATAAATTAACCCCTTTCTAAAAATCTGTGTTTTTCCACACGTCTCTGTGGCTTTACCTGTCTTGTTGCTCTAGCAGCTTGCTGGCATCTCTCTCAATTCTCCCCTTCTTCATCAATACCTCCATTTGAAATTTCCTCCAATTATATTTTGCCATGCCATAGGCAAAAGCAGCTTTATTCATCAATCAATAAAAGCAACACATATTTGTAATGTATAAAAGGACATCCCACATCAAGACTGTATAAGAAAAAACACAATTCTCTGCCTGAAAATGGGGATCTTATTGTATCTGGGCCATGCTAAACCT
Organism: Bramus lutescens; assembly: GCA_001685075.1. NCBI lineage: Eukaryota > Metazoa > Chordata > Mammalia > Rodentia > Cricetidae > Bramus > Bramus lutescens. The sequence continues at coordinate 17,458 of LOEQ01002681.1, forward strand.
TTTATGAGACACCGAGTCTTCAGAGCAAAGAACACAGCAATCCTGTTGCTCATGAACGGTACAAGCTATGGTCCATTGTTATACCAGCTCAGGCCTCAGTGTCACCAAAACAAACACAAGTATTCATCTTTAGAAAGCAATGTTTCCATCCTCCTGACTTTTGCACAAATAACTGTTCTGAATTTTAGTCTTTTAGAACATCCACTTTCTTCTGAGTCAGATAATTATATCAAAATGACAAAACAGAGTAAAGGTTATCTGGTGTACTCACTAACATTGAAATCGCACTATGCTAAGATGAAAATTGCACTTCTAAAAGCAACAATAAGGTAAATAGTAGCCTGAAAGCAAAGGCTATAGTGTGGCAAATATTCCAAAGCTCTTCTCTGCTGTATTTTCAAACAAAGCATCAACAAATCTCTCATCTTCCATAATTATCTTTTCTGCACAGAACTGCCAAAGTCAGATAATCACATAAAAATTAGATTTCAGGGTAGAAAAAAGAATTTAATTGAAGTGTTTGATTTTTCTGTCACTTAATTTTTATTACTTTTTAATTAAACATGATATTAGTTACATATTTAATAAAGCAATTAGATAAACATACCTCTTTCTAATATTATGGTTCTTAAAAAATGTATAGGCAATTTAACATAATACTGTGGGCAAATAAGTAAACTTGCAATGAATTAATAATGGCATTTAGTCCATGTAAATTCAATTATATGAATAAGTGCTTAAAGTAGATTTTGTTATAGTCAATGAGTATAAAGTTGTAAATTTGGAGACTCTTAGTAGTTTCAAATCAAATGTATCTTAGATGTATTTATTAAATTTGAACAAAGCAAAAATAAATTCTAAATTTTAACTAGTCCATTATACTTTTTACCTTAATTTTATTGTATCCATATTAAGGACAAATATAACAGTCCTAATATTTGAATATTTACACTTGCATATGTAACTGGTTCTTTTTTAGCAAATAGAAATTATTAACTTCATAAACAAAAAGAATTTAATAGAAAAAGCAATTACCAAAACTATTCTAAAAAAGATAATTTTGGCCTTTTTCTTAAATGTAAGAAAAATTTGCTTGTTACTTTTGATTACAATTGTTTCTTTTCCATGTTCATAACATAAAAATACTTTTTATAAACTCTTGCCTTTTCATTTCTCTTTTATACTTTTGTTAGTTGTAATAATTTTATAAACATAGAAAAACACCATAGTAAAGTCTAGAATTAATTTTATAAAGTTTCTTTTAGTTTGTTGTAATTTAAATAAGGTATTGTACATTTGTTTGTATAATAATCTGATTCTTAAATACACATTTAAAAATAATATTCCATAGTTTTTATTTGAGAAGAAGTGCATGTGACCTCTTTATTAAAGAATAAAATTAAGGTTCTTTCATCCTTGCACTTTAAAAATCAACGAAAAATGGCTTTAAAACTTCTAAATGATTTAAATATTTTAAATTTATTTTATTCTTTGCCTTTTGGTCACTTTATGAACTATTGAAAGACAATGATAACTGAAAAAATAGAAGAAACAAATCTATTTCCTCCTTGGCGTTACAAGTTTTCATATAATAGGGAAGGAAGAACAGTATGACTGAACCCTTACACAGTTTGTAGAATTCTAATCAATTCGGTATCTTGCTTACTGCTATCCCTGCAGCACATCTCTTGGTTCTCAGCCAACACACTTCTTTTCTATACATTTGTAATCTTCATTTGCTTTCATCTCCTTGTATGTCTGAAGGACTCTACAGGACTTAGAGCCTTCAAACCATCCAAAGGTAAAATTAAGGCATTTCTTTAATTTATTATTAGGAGGAAGGGACTCAGAGTGAAAACTGTCAAATATTACAAAGGATATAAAAAGCATCTTTTTCAAGTATGTTTTAAAATGATATTAATAAGAAAATAAAATAAAACTCAAATTTTTATTATTATTTTCTTTGCAATAAATGGCTTTAAATAATCACCAAGAGGGCTAAGAACCTGATGAATTGTAGACCTCGTATCTAGCATATCTAGATACCTAGTTTAAAATGGTTATTTTTCAAAATAGTTAATTTATTTAAATGACAGCGGTTCTCTGACTATTACTGCATGATGAGTATATGAAGAGCTTTTGTTTTTTTGTTTTTAAATGTAATATTTAGAATTTGATCGTAATTTTTAAGATTTTTTATTTTAAAATACATTCTTTGTTTATTTTACATACCAACCCCTGTGTCCTCTCCTTTTATTTTAGTTTACATGCCTTCCCCTTTCCCATGTATTCCCCTTGTTAATCTACTTATCCTCCATCTCCAGTTAGAAAGGGACAGGCCTCCCATGGGCTGGTACAAAGTATGGAACATCAAGTTGAGGTAAGACCGAGCTCCTCCCTTTACACTGAGGTGGGACCAGGAAATTCAGCATGGTGAACAGTTTACCAAAAGCCACCTAAGCTCTAGGGAGATGTCCTGCTCTCACTTTTAGAAGCCTTACTGAGGGACCAAGCTACACAAGTGTCACACATATGTAGAGGGTCTAGGGTGGTCCCATTCAGTCATCCTGACATTTGGTCCAGTGTCCTTGGGCTTCCTCTATGTCAGGTCAATTGTCTCTGTGAGTTCCCCCACTATGACCCTCCTGGACGGTGTAATCTCTCCTCCCTTTCTTCTGAAAGACTCTTGGAGCTCAGCACGGTGCTTGTTCCTATATCTCTGCCTCTGCTTCCATCAACTATTGGATAGAGTATCTCTGATGGCAATTAAGAAGTCGCGAATCTGCTTACAAAAGATGACCAGTTCAGGCACCCTCTGCACTTTTGCTAGAAGTCTTAGTTGACGTCATCCTTGTGGGTTCTGAAGGTTTCCCTGGCACCAGGTTTCTTCCTAACCCTAAAATGCTCTCCATCAAGACATCTCTTTTGTTACGCACCTCTACCCTGCCTCCTGCACACAACTTGCCCAACATTTTAAAGTTTAAATCAAGTTGTGTGGAAAAGGGTGCAGTAATTTTATTACAGAAATAAATATTACAGAAAGAATCCACAAAGGAATAGATAACAGTCTGGACCATACTCTAAATTATCCAGAAACAGCTGGTGCCCTTTATAAATCTCTTCAAGGTAAGGTCCTAGCTACAGGCTTCTGTGGCAGGACTATCTCCAGTACAGACCCCTGGATACCAGCCATTCTGAAATGCCAGAAATCTACTGAGTACAAACACACATGTGGTGCCCTCAGCCTCATAACAATGTGTAGCAAAGACCAAAAGGCAAAGCAAGCTGTTAACTGTGTGGATGACTTTAGCCATGCATATCTCTGCTATATTCAATATTTCTGTAAACCATTTTTAAACTCTGGATAGATTCTAATGTCTTCACTTATTTTAAAATAGTATAATGCTCTAAAAAGAAAAAAAGAGACTCTATTAAGGCTAAGGCATAGTATTAAAAGAAAAGCAAAAGCTATTAATTTTACTGAAAAATTTCCATGTGATATATTCTGATCATAATTTTCCCCTCACCCATTCCTTCCCAAATCCTCTATACCTACCACCCACCCTTCCCAGATCATCCCTCTCTCTTTAAAGGAACAACAAACAAATAATATGTCATAAATATATTTAAGCAACACACTACATAACAAAAAAAATGGTCAGAAAGGTAAAATGAGATAAGCGTTCTACAAAAGCACCATTGCAATTAATTTGTGTTGGCTAACTAGCCCTGGGCATGGGTCCTTGCTGAAGTGTGGTTAATATAGACAGTGAGATTCCATTGGAGAAAAAAATATTTATTTTTTGAGTGTATATCAATTGTAAGTTAGGGGTGGAAGCCTGTTTCTACTTTCCTCTCTCAGTACTGGGACCTCATTTCTTTTCAGCCTGTGTAGGCCCTGTGCTTTTTGTCACAGTATTTTTTGAGTTCATATATGCATCAGTTCTGATGTGTTCAAAAGACATTGTTTTTTTTAAGTTATCCATCACTCTGGCTCTTATTGTCTTTCCACTTTCTCTTTTACCTGAGCACTTGAATTCCATTTATGACTGACTGTTTGCTGCAAGTTCTCTCATTGTGCACATTGCTTACTTGTAGGACTCTGCATTAGCTACACCGTAATGCAAGAAGACAATACTCTGATGATAAATGAACAAGATGCTGATTTATGGGTACAACAGAATGTCATCTGAGTAACTATTCTATGTTTCATTAGTAGAGCAATAGTATTTAGTTCTGCTCTAAACTCATGGCTAATCTAGGTGCAGGTTTGCCCTCCCTAGCCACATCTGGCATGGGTTTCATCTCACAAAGAGATTCTTCATCTCAAAGTGCTTTGTTAAAACATACAACGTTTATGTCATTATTCAGACAAATATTCACTGTATTTTCAAACTTTACATTTTACATCAATGTCAAGAAATTTCAATCATAACTGCTTCTTTCCCCCACTGTACTGATCATTAAAAATTACTTATTAAAATTCAGTGATCCTCTTAAGAATACTTTAAATTGTTTCTTGGTCAAGTAATATACTAACTGAATAATCTTAAATTTTTCATACTACAATAATTTTCATTTTGTATGTGAGTATTTGCTTACATATTTTTTTCATAGGGTGTACCTGTTACTGTTGGAGACCAGAAAATGGCTTCAGATGTATGGAAATCTTGGTCACAGTCAGCTATGAGCCACCATGTGTAGTGACATTTCATTTGTATTTTATTTTATTATTTTTATTAAACATTTCCACCTCCTCCCCTCCTCCCATTTTCCTCCCCTTCCCCCCTCCCCCCTCTCCCTCTCCCTCTCCAGTCCAAAGAGCAGTCAGGGTTCCCTACCCTGAGGGAAATCCAAGGTCCTCCCCACTCCATCCAGGTCTAGGAAGGTGAGCATCCAA
>LOEQ01002681.1:22498-71351 GCA_001685075.1 Bramus lutescens
CAGCTGGCCTTGGTGAGCTCCCATTAGATCAGCCCCACCATCTCAGTGGGTGGCACACCCCTCGTGGTCCTGACTTCCTTGCTCATGATCTCCCTACTTCTGCTCCTCATTCGGACCTTGAGAGCTCATCTTGACTGAGATCTGAGAGTAAAGCAGTCCCACTGGTCAGCCTTACAGACAGGTTGTTGGAACACAAACCATTAATCCCAGTAGCCACACTAGTTTGCCATAGAAACCGCCAGTACGTGTCTTTAATCCCTGCCCTAGAGAGCATTATGAAGGGGGAGGAAACAGCTCTCAAGCATAGTCTCATTCTGAGATTCCTGGAGGCAGGATCTCCATTTCCAGACTGAGCCAGAGGTAAGAGGGATCTCGGGTCAAACCCAGTTTCTCTCTCTGAGGTTTTATTAATCTTGCTTCAACATGTGGGTCCTAGGAAGAAAACCTAGGTCCATTACAAGGGCAGCTATTATTCTTAACTACTGAGTCATCTAATCAGCCACCTGACTGAGAAAGTAGATTTGGCTTAAGGATATTTCAGCATACAATATAACTATGCATAATACATCTTAGGGGGGGAGAGGCAGAAAACGGAGTGACAAGAATCTGACATTTAAAGTGAGTAAAGTTGGGCTCATATAAAATGGCTCAGCAGATAATGCTTGCCGCCAAGCTTGATGACCTAAATTCAATCCCCAGAACTCATATGATGAATAGACATCACTTGCCTTCTCAAGTGACCTAATGACCACACGCTTACCCTGCTGCAAGAATCACACAGAGACCATGAATAAATAAAAAACAACAATTGAATAGATATATAGTTGATTTAAAATCTTTAGTCAGGTTTGGATGTTTCTGACATTCATGTACTTAGAGAATGGAGCGCTAATACAACTTAAAAAGAATGTAAAGCATCTCTGGTGTGTTTTAGAAGACTTATCAAGATGCATGTGCCCTCTATCATTCTTTAGTTTCTATAATAGCATCTATAGTATTAACAGTAAAGAATCTCAAGTGAATGGCTGTCACGTGGACCACTAGGAGAAGATTGCTTTCTGATGCTTTCCTAATGTTATGGCCTCATATCTTCATATTATGCCTTGATGTAGGTAATAGTTTTCTCCACTGCCAGACTGAGAACAATGATTCTAATCAGCTTTCCATATATAACCTTTAACGAGCATACTGTGGCAATCCACTGAGATTAAGTAGGGATAAAAACTGTTGTTTTCTTGTACTTGATAGCAATAAAGTGATGTATCTGCTTGGCATGACAAGAGATTAAAAAGCAGAGCTACTTATTATCCAAAAGGTTCCTATTTGTCTTTTCTTTGTAAACCCGTGGTTTTATCACAGCCTCAGTCAGATAGAACTGCTGTTCAAAAGAGCAAAGGACAAAAAAAGATCAAAGACAGGAGAAAAGAAAATAAAGCAGGTTTTACTTACTTCCAGCCACATTTGTTAAAAAACTTTTAAACTTGAGATACTATTTTAAAATCCTTTTGTTAAAAGAATGCTTTTGTTTAAAGCAGTGTAGTATAAGAAGACAATAAGAATGTAAGTAAACACAGAAGAGCAGTTCAAACAAACAGCAAGACAAAGTTAGTCTATTTTCTAATATGTAACACCATGGACTTGCCTGAAAAACCACCATGAAAGTCAGTATGAAAATCAGTGAATTTCACAAAAAAAATCTGAAAATGCTTTAAGAGGAGCTTATAACATATTTTAGGTGTCATTATTTTCCGCAAAGGAATATCCTGTGTTTGTAATGCATGCATTGCATTACATTTACTGTATAGCACACCTTATTTATCTGAGTTTAGTTACACAAGTGAAAAGAGATCACAAGCTCTGTGGTTGACATCAGCCACGTATTTATCTGTTAATGGATCAGCAAAAGTGTAGAATAGGCAACTGTATTATACATGAAAGCTTTCCTAAATAGCAATCCTTTTTACAAGCTCAAAAGACAACAGAGATTTGTTCTATTACATACTTATTTTACATTTGATTCATAATTTCTGTGTCTGTGTATGTGTGTACATATTTGGATATGTGCTTATGAGTGCTGATGCTCATGGAGACCAGAGGATCCTCGTGATCCTCCTGATGTGGTTCTGGGAACTGAACTTGGAACATACACGAGAGTAGTGTGTTCTCTAAGAAACTCAGTCATCTCTCTAGCCCTCTTATTTTTAACTGAATATAGTATTTCTATTATAAAAAAGAATACACATAGATAGATGATCACACACATTACAGACACATACCCATAAGCATGCGCATTACACAATGCTTAAAAATAGAATCTAAAAAAATAGAGATACTACTATGGAAGAAATTTATTCAAACAGAGTTATAATTTCATAATCTATATCATATATGTATATATAGTTATGTCTTATACACAAAGAATGACCTTAAGGAAAAATGGCATTACTCAGTAAGCTTATGAATTTTCCTCTAATTTGAAGTGTTGAGAAGATAAACTGTCTGCAACTAAGAGACCTTAAAAAGCTGACCAATGGAAATCCACACCAGAAACATATGTCTTCTTCTGTTCTGACAATATTAATAATTCTATGTCAAACAAATAGACTGTCAAAACCCAGGATAAAAGAAAAAGAAGTAAGGGACTCTTTAAAAAATAAAAATTTTCTGCTCTTCTGAAAATACATACTAGGAAGCTGTTGATTGATAAATCTACAAAGAGTAGCTCATTTTATATTACTATAACAGTTAAAATGAAGGAAGAGGCAAAATGTTTTCTGTTTCTCACGCACTGTATAATAAGTTATTAATAACTGCTATTTATCATCAAAGTGTTGGATCACTAAAATCCAGGAAATGAAACACAAAAAACACAATGGTATCAAATTAATCCATTCTTTTCTCCAGAAAGTGGTATTAAAACTTCATTCTAGTGTTCAGTATTCTTTTGTGTTTGTGTTGTATTGATCTGGTAAGGAACTTTATACCTCCACGTCTTTTCCTGTAACTATGCTGTTTATTGTGGGTGTCATTTGTTTGGGCTTTTGCTTTGTCAAGTTTACATTCCACCATCTCTATAATAGAAAAGGAAGGAAAGGAAAGGCTGAAACTGTTTGATCTATCAGGCAGTTTTATGACTAGAAAAAAAAACCCTTATATTAACATCTTCAAACAATGAAATATATAGAGCATGCTATTCAGTTCAAATATGAACTATTCAGCAGTCTACAGATAATTGGCTTGCATATGAAGAAACAGTATCAATAGCTTTAGACACGAATGTCAGTTTAGTGATACAGAGACACCTTGTTTTTTTTCCAATTATTCATAAGTATTGTGATGAAAATGCTGTACCACATTTCCTCCAAAACAGTTAACTTTAGTGCAGTGGGTTCTATTTTCCTGCCTGTCAACACTATTATTAACAGAACGATAAGGTATATGGGTGGAATTTTCCAATTCCCTTCACTGGGAAATCAGTTTGCAACTGAAGGAAGAGGACATTGAAGTCCTTTGCAACCTGTCACTGCCTGAGTGTTATTAAATTCAACCTTCTCCCCTCTTTTGAAATCTGACACTGATTTGTCCTATATTTCCCAGAGGACTTTGTATGCAATTAGCCATCAGATTCACTGAGTAATTACTTCATTTTTCATGTAAAATGCACTTGATTTATTATATGCTTAGGAAGAAATGGCAGAGATAGGTCAACAGCAGTTAGAGGAGATTAAAGGCGATCTTCTGTTTAACCTTGGAAGCAATCAATCCCCTTAAGACCACTAGAGAGGAGTAGGAAGGGTGCCACTCAAACTAGGACAGAGGATTTCGAAATGAAGTTGACACTACTTTGAAAAATAACAGTAATTAGAGGCCATTTTTTCCCCTTAAATTTGCCTTACAGGCTTAGGTAAAGTAAAGCGAACAGTTCAAGAAAAAATAAGTTTTTAGTTGCCAGTAAGGTGTTTGGTATCCTTATAAACTGGGTATCAGAAGAATATTCAAAATAAGCCCTTTGCCATCATATCCCTACTTTACCCTTTAGGAGAATCTTGTCAACAGTTGTGTTGATAAAGTAATAGCTTCCTCGGTGGATTTTCTTTGTTCAGATGTAAAGTAACTGATTTCCACCAAGTATTCGTCCTTTGTGTGCAGTCTTGTCATTGATTACATAGTTGAAAATTAGCCTGCAGATACCTGGGAGAGAAAGAGAGAAAGCACAGCTAGCAAGATGCTGGCTCTGACTCAGTTGTACAGTTGCATTATCATTGGGAGCTTCCTCAAAGAGTAGTTTCTTTCTGTGCATCTGGCAACTAAGGAGAGGATAATTGAGTGACCTTAGTTGCTGAGGAGGAATGCCAAGTCAGTAATGGAAGACTCCCCTATGAAGGGGCCTGCTGAGAGTTTCCATTGCCCAATAGCACAACACAGAAGTAGGTCTTTCAGAAATTGTTTCTGTAGCTCATGGGGACTACAGTTTCACTTCACCGGGCATTTCGTTTTTACATTTCTAATGCTGGTGGTCTGAGAGATGTTGAAAACACGTATGAAAACAAAAGGTATTCCTGTCCCCATTGCCATTTCTTAGAACGTTATCTTCAACGTTATCCATGTGACTCGGTTTTCTTCTGTAATAACGTACTGTGTCTCCCCTCTTTAGGAATCATCACATATTTAATAATCAAACACTGGGTATTTGGATTTTATTTATTTAATATGTATTCAGAAAAACATTGTCTGTACATATAAAAGTAAAGTATTCCTTCCTAAGCATTTTTCTTTAATAAATAGCCTCGTGTTTCACATTAAAAAAAAACTTATTTTCTTTAGCACATAAAGGATGAACATCATTGTGAAAGACAATGAAAGGTGTCTTACATTTATTTTTACATTATGTGTTTATCAACTCAGGATATTTAGGTTACTCACTTATTTCAAAGAATGTTCTCAGTGTGATAAGAACATTCAAAATCCTTCATTTGCATGAATAAATGTTGCTTTTTGACAATTTCATAAATACATAAAAAATCCTTTTCTATCCAGGCTACCTTATTTTTTTCCTGCCTCTGCTATTGCCTCTCTTTTTTCTCTTACAATTTTATTTTATTTACCACATTTTCTACTTTCTGTCTGTCTGAATTTATTGATTCACTTTGGATTGTTATAAGTTTAGGTCACTGTTTCTAAATATTATTAAAAATAGAAGAGTCAACATAATCCTCATAAACAATTGAAATTATGAATTTCACCAAGAAAGTTATTCTAGGCACTAGAACTACGTCCCAATAGGGCTTCCTTAGCATGCCTGATGTATTCAAAACAAGACGAATGCAGTAAATAAATGCAGGGATGAAGAGGACAGATGCTTAAAGTTCAGAGTAGGATGAACAGTTTATGTCACACAAAAAATGTTGAATTCAAAGAGAAAATAAGAGTGTCACTTTTTTAATTTAAAGAAAATTGATACAGAAATAAAATATTTGCTGGTAGAGCTTTTCTTCATTTCTTTTTCATTATTCTTTAATCTTTTAAAATAAAATGGTGCCTATGCATATTTTATTCTGATATTTACATTCAGTAAACTTTGTATGCTTATACATTGGAGAAGTAAATGATGGCAAAGACATACATTTGACATAGTTAGTTGTGTTTTATGAGAAGTGGCCTTCTGAAAGCTAACACTACTTACGTTTCATGTTCCATCTGAAAGCATGTCTAGGGTTTCATATATGCCAAAGATAGTCGTACTCAAATCTCGAATGACTTCGTGCTCTGTCTGCTTACATTCCCTGTCCTTTCTGTCACAGAGGCAGGTGTACAAATGCATCAATGCCCTATGGACATCCCAGGCCTCTTTGCTTGTGACAAATACAATAATGAAAACTTATGTTTTAAAAGTCATTTAAAATACAAAGTTTTTTAATTAAAATGGATCTCTCTCCCTTTTAAATCTAGAACACAAATAGATGCTTTTCTTGTGAATAAAATTTGATACTAAGTCAGATCACTAGGTATCCTCGGAATGAAAGAATATATTGTAGTAAATTAAAAAGCATTTTTTAACTGTGTGTGTATATGAAAGAGTGAAAAAAAGGAGAGCGATTCTTACCTTTTACAGGTACACTAGTGCATATAATTCAAATATGTTTTAGGTGTTTCAATTTAAAATATTTCTGAAACTTGAGCTTTCTACTCCTGAAGAATCTTCATTCTGGTAAAATCATTAATATTTGTGTGTGTGTGTGTGTGTGTGTGTGTGTGTGCAGGCACACTGCTCTACTTCCATCTTTTAATAGCAACACAGAGTCACAGACCCTTTTCACATTTTAAAATCAAACTGCAGGTGTTCATCCTTTGTGCTTGCACTGTTCATAGTGAAAATAAAGAACATTACCCTATCCTAAGGGGCTTATGATAGAGAGACTGCAGTTACTGAAGACTCTCCTTTCTTTTTGATAGAAATAGAGTCGCTAAGTATGTGGACAGGAAGATTTAGATGCTGTTTAGTTTAAAATATACCTGTGTAGGTTACTGATGAGGGTTAAGTCAAGAATAACTCAGTTTTCGCTTAGACCACAAGGTGAACACTGGAGAGCGGAAAAAAAAAAAGCAGCAGTCTCTATTTTGGTCATGCTGGTTTTGAAGTGTCTTTGGAGAGTAAAGACAAAATGTCTTGAAGTTTGAAGGATTGTGTGTTGTCTGAAGAAGCCAAATTGTAACAGCTTAAATTTTCAAAGAGAGGTAAACAGAATCATTGGATGTTTTAAGGGAATCTGGCTTGGTAAGAAATAAGTGATTGGGGGAAAAAAGTGTCTGCTTTGCTCTATTTGTATTTTTTTGAAAACAGAGCAAAACAACACACATACACACATACACAAAGCCAGGTTTAAAGAAGTGGATGTGGTGCTGGGTATGGTCAGAAGAAGAAAGAACATAGAAAGCTGAGAGAGACAGAGAGAGAGAGAGAGAGAGAGAGAGAGAGAGAGAGAGAGAGACAGAGAGAGAGAGACAGAGAGAGAGAGAGAGAGAAGGAAAATTGTTAGTTTTTAATTTCTCTGAAAGTAAAGAGAAACAAACTCATGTAAAGAGGATAGGATGTATGAGAATATGGAAAATGTCTTATTTTGAACCCACAAAACAGTAATTGATTCAAGGAGAATTCAAAGGAGTTTCAAAGTTATAACAAATATAAAAATACCCTAATGGTGATATCTCTCTTCCCAAGAATCTATGGACACTTTGGGAAGGAGGAGGGACCCTGATGATTTAAAGAGAACATTCAGTTTAGTCAATATTGGAGAGAAAGGAAGGGATGTCATCAAAGTAGTAAAAACATATTCTAGGAGAATTCACCTTTGATTAAGTCCTCAAATTCATAGTACCAACTACTCATTGCAACCTAGGGATTGCAGACATGCACACAAACATGCACACACACACACACACACATTGAGATTTCAAATAGAAATTTATTCTAATGATGAAAAGTGAACTAGGACAAAAAAGTATAACATATTCAAGAAATTAGAGGGATCTGCCTACACTGAAGTAAAATTCATACATATATGTATATAATAAAGTTTTCATCTCTAGATTTTATTACCTAAAATTTATCAGAATAAAACATTAGATCCCCTTTAATTTACTAGAGACTCTATTTAATCACTTTGGGATTTTGCCTTTACAGCAAGAGGACCTAGTGAACCTTGGAAGTATTGTGCTCACCACTGTTGATTCCTTTTTCTCTCTTTGGGCTCCTTTTAAATACCTCTGCAATTTCTTATTTCCTTATACCATTTTACAGATATAGATTATATCACTATTAAAGTTCTCTATTAGCCTAGGTTGAAATAGGTCTTGACATTTCTCCCATTTTCTTTTTTATTTCTTCAAATAACTTTAAATTTTTTGGGCTCCTTTACTTGTCCTGAACATGTATTAATGGCATTACACATTAATGGCTTTCAGTGTGCTATTTCTACACATATATAATCTTTTCCAAAACTCTAGTAATCACTATTTTAATTCAGCTTTAATTGCTTTAAGTTTCCAGAAAGGAAATCATATGTACAATATCCTCTCGGTTCATCTTGGTTTCAAAAGACAGGATTTTATTTTTTGAAGGATAGTAATGTTCTACAATTTGTATGGCACACACACACACACACACACAGACACATAAACATTATAATTTAACTATCCATGCCTTTCACAGACATATTGTTTTACTCTAAATATTAAATACTATAAATATAAAAATTCTTAATTTATTTCTTCTTCTGATGACATTACTCCTGGTTATTCCTACCAAAATATATAGGTAATTTAGAGGGTCACTCCACACCAACCCTCAAGATCTAGACTATTTTAAACTATACTGTTAATTCCTTTTATTTCACATCATCCTAGTTATTGCTATTTATTTAAACTCTCTTGATGTTTGCAATTCTAGCTTGAGTGAGATGATAACTCATTGTAGTTTTGATTTTCATTTTCTCAAGACCTAATTATATCAAGCAATTTCACATATTTGCTTTTTGTTTGTAGTTCTGCTTTGGAAAGAAGACATGTATTCATATGATTTACTCATTTTAAGTTAGGTATTTTGTTTTGCATATGGAACTTTTGAAATCTTTGCATATTCTGGATATAATTTTTCCAGATGAATATTTACAAAATATTTCCCTTTCCTGCACTTTATATCTTTATCCTATTTTCTTTTCCATACCTGTAGAATTTTAACTTGCTGTGTAAACCCATTTGTATATTTTGGCTTTTGTTTCTCAAATGTTTTGAACACAATGATCTTTGTTGTTCTAGAATTAATTACATATACTCTGAAGTAGTACTATCAAAAGGAATTGCCATCTCTTGTGACAGAATAAACATAGACATTAAACAAATTGTAATGAGAAAAACAGTCTGAAATATTTGATACACATGGAATTCTTATAAAAAATTCAGGACCTATTTTGCACGATTACTAAACAATGATTTATCACAGAGAATATTTTCAAATATTCCTATTAATTTTAATAATTCACTTTTTACTGAATAGCAATTCTTATGAATGTCATGAAAAGTAGTTTGAGTTCATCACAGTACAAAAATTATGAAATTATAAAAGCATATATGTACTAGTTATTTAGTTGCTTTTCTCCACTTTCCATTTGAGATCTGAATAAAAAATACATTGATTATCATTTAATATGACTCTATACTGAGTTATGCTGACGTTGTTTATATGACTATAAGCAGCAATGGAGGCAATGTTGATTGAGACTCGACTTGTATTAGGAATATGTATCTAATTCAAAACTGTCAAAACATTCTGCTATGTACATTATTTTATTCATGAATATCCTTCAAACGCTTTGTCTTATAAAAACATGGTAAAATGGGAAATGGGCATGAATAATAATCGTTCACCCATAAGAGTGCTTATTTCATTTTCAGCTGAAATTTGGTTTCTCAGTAACCACATAGTGCCTCAGGTGCCTGAAATTTCAGTTACAGGATTTCCCATGCCCTTTTATCACTATCTCCAGCATCTACATACACATGGTGCACATAAAAACAGACTAGAATGTGTACATATACATAAATAAAATGTTTACTTAAAGTAAGTAAAAATATTTTTCTTTGCACATGTTCATCCAAGAAATTGAGTTTGAGATTCATTCTACAGATCTCTTAGTATATCAAATGTTTTATAAGTGATAAAGGAAAAAGTATTATACTTTGGAGACACTCCTTCCTAGTCTTTTCTCACCATTCAATTGGCATCTGTCCGTCATCAATATCCACAGCCATTAAGTGAAATTTTGTACTGAATCACTCTGCTTAGTATATAGTTCATATGCATATGATAAGATCATCTGCATATGAATTCAGATAACCAATCATGCCCTTTGAAGAATGCCATAATGCTGCTGCATTAAACGAGTCACTGCAGTTTTTTGCAACTCTGTCGTTAGTTCCTTTCTCTCAGATCATGTTCCTCTCTTTGGACCAGTTTCTCCGTTGCTCATCTGTATCAAATCAGAACAATGGTGCCTATTTTGCAGGATTACACTGACTACAAAAAGAGTATGGTTTATACAGTATGGTCGCAGAATGTGTCATATGATTGTAAATTCTTAGAATACTGATGATGAAGATGGGGAAGCTGAACAATGATGGAGCATTTTCACAAAAAGGTGATACCACCTATAAGGCAAATGGAAGAATGAGGTAAATTATGAGGATACTGTTTCAAAGAAATTGCTTAGAGTCCATACCTCATTAAGATTGACAATTTGAAGGCAGACTCCCCAATCACAAGGCCTTCTCTCTCAGGACTTTGATGGCAAAACCAGGATCTATGACCACTCTATGCTATGCGGTTTATCAGTAACCAAATAAAAATAGTCATGAAGTTGGTGGTAAGATAAAACATTAGCAGCAGCAGCAACAATAATGATAAATTACTACTTCAAGGCTGATCTGGTACTTACTCTCATCCTCATCTTCCGAAGGGCCAGGATTCCTAGCTTGCTCTCGATGTTTTTTTTTCCATATTCCTGGGGACAAGAAATTGGGAACAAAATGCTTGCAGGCTTTACTTAAAGCAGGCAGGGAAAATATGACCCACGAAGAGACAAGAAACTTGGCTCAGCCCAATTTTATTGTAACAGTGCTGGATCAGGGTTTCTAAAGTGTGGCCCAGATCATCTAAGCCACGTTTAAAGACAGAGCAATCTTTGAAAAAAAGTATTCAGAAAACAACTAAATCAGTTCCACATGCAAAGCTATTTGAAAAATGTTTACGTTGAGATTCATTACAAAACACATATGGATCTTTCACAAGAGTAGATACTGCTGAGTCAGAGATATGCCCAGTATTTAGGGTCTAGGAAGCTTGACTGAAGTAAACATAAGGCTTACAGGTGTCAGGATTGGTCTGGCCCGAAGATAACACAGAAGCCGCCTAGGCTGTTGGAAAGCACAAGTGGGAGCACTCATCAGACTGAGGCTTATGGTCTAAAAACAATGCTCCAGATTTAGAGAAAATGGTCTTGGCTAAGTAAAAACATAAATTCTTGACGCTACAGCACAGCGTGTCTCATTGGAGAGCCAAGGATCACTAGGTCGTAAAACTACAGCATTCCTAGTGTTCCAGGAAGATCAGCTCTGCACCTCATTCCATTCAGCATGGAAGCTGTGTGGTTAACTTTCCTGGTGTCTCCAGTGCTTATCTCTGTGTGCAAGGCCGTTTTGCCTTCTATGTGTCTATGGTATGCAATCTTTAGAACTAAATTTGTCATTGGATTTGCATTTATTTATGTAAGGCACAAGGACTTCATCTCAAGATTCTTAATTTAATTACATATGCAATGACTTCCCAGCTAAATGAGATCATTTCCTATGTCCAGTAAATTTACATGTGGATGATGGAGGATTCTTACTGGGAGACTATTCAATCTTTTGGAAATATCTTACGGTTATGTAAAATTTTTCATAAGCAATTGAAAGAGCTTTCCTCGGTCAATTTTGTAGTTAATGTACCTCCTTAATAAAAAACATTAGGCAACATTTAATTTTAAATTTTACGTATCTTCTGTTCCTATCATTTCTCATGACGATAAAACTATATAGCCTATATTATCTAAGATTTGAGGTGTTTTGTGAAAAACAATATAGGCCTTGCTTGTACTTTTAGGTACAAGCTTCTTTTCAGTTTTCAAATTTTGGTTCAAATTTTATTAAAATATCATTATTAATTGTTAACTTGTAATTAATAAATAGATACATGATGTATTGTATAATAAAAAAGTTTATAATGGTATATTTTTCTCTCAAGGTTTAATGAAAAGTATGGAATTAATTCTAGAAAAAAATTTACTAAATTTGCCAAATAACATGAGAAAATGTACCTGTATATACAGGACTTTACACAGATACAGAAACATCAAATTTATGCACTAAAGATATCTCACAATGTGCAAGTTTTGTTAATCACTTTATCAGTTTTTCTCTGTTACACAACTAGCTACTTAAATTTATCCACACTCTATCATCCATAGGTCCATAGTGAGAAGAGAAAATGTTGCTGAGTAACACAGGCATTGCCCCCACAGAATTAAAATCTCATGGTTGGAACAGTCGAAGACTTCTCTATTATTTTTCTTAAGCCAGGTCCCACCGACAGCTAACTCCACCTAGGAACAATTTCACATTGTGAGGACTGGATCGAGTGGAGTGTAAAAGCACATCTGCCTGAATATGAGCTGTTTCTCAATGTGGTGCAGACCAGTGGTGCCGTCAGGGTCCTGAAGACTCTGCACACTCACGGTCTAAACCACGTTCTCACTCACTGTCACAGTATCCACGCCCTCCCGGAAAGGTGCGTCTTTTGACAGTTTTTATAAGATTGAAATTCTGCTTTAGCCACCTCTGCTGGAATCTGTGATGTTCATAAAAGCAGTTTTCTTATCCCATCTTCAAAGAAGCGACTGGTTTTTTGAGTGACTAACAGAGAGCATGATTCTGCATCATGTGTCAGAAACTGCCGACCTCAGCATGGCCCATTTCCTTTCAAATTGTGCAAGAAAATAAATGATAAAAAGAATGTGAAGGAAATGTTTCAGAAACAATGTTTCATGTTTCTAACCACATTGCACAACACATGGAAAGGCTAATAGTGTATTTTATCTCAGTTAGCATAACCAGAGCGGTGCTTTCAACAGAGGGGAAAAAAAAGACTTAAATGCAGGTCTTGGTTTAATTTAGAACTGATTGCTCATTAATCTTTGGAATAGGTATGCAAGCTGTCTTCCAAATGAAGGGGAGGCTGCTGGCTGCTTACCCTAAACCCTACTGTGCTGTTTTCAATTTGTTTTTCCGTATGATATTCAGTCTTTCATTCACCGTTTAATGCTAAACATTAATGGGGAAATATTGTTTAATGAGCTGTTGTGTTGGGCAGAATGCTGTCAAACACGCCTCCTTTGCAAGAGCTTGCCAGCTTGTGCCAGTATTTAGATAGTGTCATCAATCATGAAACACTTCATTCTATTCTACCCTGAAAGACAGGGTTTTCTGATATCATGGAAACATGCCCTGTTAAAATTGGTTATGAATTAAGACATAGGGCACCTAAGCACAAGCCATCATAGCTCAATTACAGTGAAGGAAATAATTCCTTATGGTTCACAATGCTTTTCCTGTAGACTTTAACTCTAGACAGTAAATAAAGTTCAAGGTTATGAATACCTTCTACATGTACATAAGAGTTGAAGAGTCTTCTGTTTGAAAAGATCAGCTAAATAAATTTGTATTTAAAGATCAATTATATAACATTGTAATACTTGTATCAATTTCCAGTGAACTCACTTAGCATCACAGGTTTTCAGATGGCTTCGAATATACAAGTTTATATGTGGATCACTGTAGAAAATACAGTGATCAACAGTACCTGGAATACCTAAACAATAATGTTTCCCAAATGATACTATGAAATCATTCATTTTATTCAAGTTTAGATCACTGTTTTAGTCTATTAACACAAGAAAATTCCTCAGATACTCAGGGTAGTTATAAGGTATACAATGAATACCAGTGTGAAAAGGTGACCACATGCGCACTAAAAGCAAATTTATATAAGTCTACTGTTAATGACATTTTTACTATATGGTTAATATTGGTGTATGAAGTTAAATTAAAATGTGCTAAAAATTAAATAATATTCTAGAGTACAAAAGAACACGGATAAAATTTCAGACAGTAAGATCCTTCCAGCACTTAGTGTGCTCACGACCCTTCTGCTACACACACAGCTCTCTTGCTTCTTCTTTCCGTCCTTTTCTCTTTTTCATCCTAAACCTGCTTTTATGGCTATATTGGCATCAAAGGATTGAGTAAGACATATTCATATCCCTCCAGAATGTTTTATTTGGAGTTTGAGAAGTGGCTCAGTGTTTAAGAGGACTGGCTGCTCTTTCAGAGAACCAACATTTAGTTCCAATCACAGACATGGTGGCTCACTGACCGTCTATAAATCCAGTCAGAGAATCTAACGCCATCTTTGCACCCTCAGTGGGTACCAGGTGAACTTGAAATACATAGACATATATGCAGGCAAAATGCTCATACAAATAAAGAAAGCTACATACAGTTAAGAAGAGTTTATTTAATATAACACCATGTCAGTGAAATTTGGAAGTGTAGATTGTTGTGATACAACTGCCAAACACTGGTTCAGTTAAAGAGAAGAGCCTGATATCACGGCTTAGCATAGTAATTTCAATGACCTAAAACTGCGTTAGCATGTATAACCAGAAAACAATACTTAAAGATTGCATCATTGGCATTATTATTAGCTCACAGAAATTTGGATTGTAAGGCTCCTAAGGCATATTCGGTTTATAACAGAGAAATGAACTGGTTTGTGCTTTGTCTCTCACTTCTGGAGCCTTGTAAAGGTCAGGATATATGATAATCACACATTAGGAGGACTCAAACTTATAAAACTGTAGGATTACAAGACCTTAGGGATTCTCTGAATTGATTCATTCATTTTTCAGATATGGAGATTGGGAATCAGAGCTCTAAGTGATTCACCCAAGGACACACTTCTAATTAGGCTATGAGTTGCAATTATTAAGAGACATTTTCTGACTCCTTCTCTCTTGATGGTCAGCTTGATTTTTACCGAACCTTTATCCATTCTCACAGGCCATTTATAACAGCCAATTAATGGTGATAATGCCTTTGTAAAGATATCTCAAAGCATTGCTTGGTTGTAATCCTAGACACTGCAGTGTAGGTAATATTAGGGCTTTATGCTTGCAGAATGATATGTTCATTAACTTCTTTAATCCTTCCACATGGCCAAGAAAAATACATAAGCATACCTATTATTATTCATGATAGCACACCAAAGCACTGAGAAGAGAGGTAAGCAATATGAGTTTGAACAATTTATATATACCAACAACATTATAAAGTATATTATACACACCCTGTGCCTGGGCCCAACATCAGACATAGTTTGTATCCCTAAACTGTTATTTTCCCCTGACTCTGGGAGTAGTTTATATCTGGATCCTAGAACTGGGTTCCATGATTGATTAAGTTTGCCCTAGCAACTGTATTTCCTTAATTGTTTTTGCATCGTTCTTAGGATACAGTATTTCATAAAGCTCTGTGCCCTGTTTTTAATAAACATGTATTTCTGTCTTAAAAGTTATAAATGTCATAAAATATTTGTCTACAAATAGATTTTTTATCCTTTTCCTTTTAAATAACATTATAAAAGTCCAAAGAATTATAATTTGGAAATTTTTCCTAGTGTTTCACATACATAATATAAAATGAATTAATCTTTTCCCGAAATACATGTTTCATAAAGACAATAGGTAAAGTTTGAGGTGACAACTACTAGTTGACGGTATAATCCTGATATGACATGTGAATCTTTATATTGTATTCATTTAATATTTGCTAGTGTCTGCACATAAAATGTACATAGCTGCCGGAAAGAGTGTCAAAAGACACTTAACTCAAATCAAGAACATTGTGGACGTATTATGTTTTTAATATAACAAATTTTCTTGAGATACCAATATTGAATAATTTGATGGAAAGATAAACTGCATCCTGTCTTTAATTGGTAAAATAAGTGATTCATACATAGAGAGGGTGGTCAGAATGCATAACTTTTAGCAAAGTGGCAAGGAACAGATAAAATGTAAAGCTGTATTAAGTCTACTGTCCTTTAGATTTATTCTTTGAAAACTATTCAGGTTTTTAAAGTAGGGTTGCTTTATTATTTAAACAAAGAGGACAGAGTGCACTCTTCAGTTTTAGCCTATG
The DNA here is from genome assembly GCA_001685075.1 of Bramus lutescens. Taxonomy (NCBI): domain Eukaryota; kingdom Metazoa; phylum Chordata; class Mammalia; order Rodentia; family Cricetidae; genus Bramus; species Bramus lutescens. Next base: position 38,348 of record LOEQ01002681.1, read on the forward strand.
TGAATTGCTTCTATATGCTATGTAACACATATTCCTATGTAATAGAAATTCAATAATATCTTTTACCCTAATGGAATTTTGTCAGAAAAACTTCAACTGTTTTCTAGGTAATTTTCATTAAAAGAATATTTCCAAATAATTTTAGCATTGTTAATGTAAATAATAAAAACAAGTTTATGTATCTTATATATGTATTTAAAATGCTTTTACACAATATATATTCTTCTGAAACATTTACAACTTTATGTTTTATTTCATTATGTTTCTTGTTCCTAGTTAATTCTGAAGGACTCTGAGTATGTAAAAATAGAAATTTAAATGTCTAAGCATTACTTATCTGGACTCAAAAATCTTAATATTTACACTATTTGCTTCTAAATTTATAGTTTGTATGAAAAAACAATTAAGACATTACACAGGGAGTATTACCCAGAGGATTTAATATATATATATATANTATATATATAATATATATTAATTTTACATTATTTCACATGCATAAACATTCCCCAAATTATGATACTATTATTATTAAACTATATATTATCATCTTTTAATTCATTTAGTAATCTTATTTTAAAATTAAATTTTCTTAAAATTCATTTCACTGCAAGGAGCTTAATTAGGTGTATTTATTGAAGTACATCTATTAAACATATAATCTCTAAAAGATTGAAAATATTAACATGAAATATGCTCAAATAACAAATAAATCTTGTCATCTTATTCAAATATCATATTTGTATTAGTGTCTATAAAAGAAGGTTCATATGAGTTGCTAAGTAACATACAGATTTGACTTTATTCACCCTCATATGATAGAACATAGGGCCTAGAGAGAACCCTCAACAGTTCCTTTTGGAATTCAGCAACAGTGCTATTATTTTCAAATGAAAACCAAGCATGAGATTGGTATTGCTCTCACTGCATTTGCAGAATTCCAGGTGTAATCAAGGAACTAATATGGTTTTATGATGATGAAAACACCATGCACTACGGAGAATGGAAATAAGTAGATATTTGGGCCTTGAATTTAAACTGAGACAAATGTGCCGGTATGAAATAGACTATTATGGGTTTATCTTCAACTCATTTCAGAAATACACTACAGTGGACCAGTGGACCAGATAATCACATATAGTTGAATGTGTGAACGATGTTGTGTAGCCATTCATTGCCTTTGAATTATGTAGCAGGCAGAAAATTGTTAAGAATTCAGAATGCTTGTAAACAGCAACCTCTTCTGAAGAGAGTACCTAGAATGCTTACGAAATAAGATACAGGAAGCTTGACTAAACCAAAGGCATCCTTAAGTTTTCCACAAATGCAAAACCAAAGGAGAGATTCTTTTGGCATGAGGTTTTAAGATTATATGTAATGATTTAATTATTTTAATAAATGGAATGCTGCCTGAGGTACGTGCAATGTACACTCAGAAACCCATTTTGCGTGTCATGGCTCTTACTAAATCCACTCCATCTCCCTATTCATCATGTTTTGTTCATTTCCTTTATTCTTCAGGAACACCACCATGCTTAATCACGGCCTTATGCAATGTCTCATTCCCATACCTAAATCAATTTTATATTATATAAACTAAGTCTTGGTATTCGGAACAAGGACATTGTTCCAAATGCATATCTAATTCAAATTAAGAAACAGCAGATTTTATTGGAGTATATCAGGATCTTAGATATGTCCAACCAAAGCCTCAGTGAAATCTGTTAGGAAAAGTTGAATATGTACTTCTGGGCACACTTTAATCAAACTTTATACTTCTCAGAATAATCTGGTCAGCCTGGAAAATACAAAGCTCTTATTTTTTCATATCTCTTATTATTATTGTTATTAAAAATTTCCACCTCCTCCCTTCCTTCCATTTTCCTCCCCCTCCCCCATNAGCCAGTACATGCAGTAGAATCAAAATCCAGTGTCATTGTCCTTGGCTTCTCAGTCAGCTCTCCTTGTCAGCCACGTTTATTTTTAAAGAGATAAATCTCCATTTGCTCTGAATCCACACAGTGATTCCAAGATATTTATTTTACTTCCTAATATATGTATGGGCACTCAGGGTCACAGAGCAGAAGAGCTGTTGATCAGCTAAAACAAAAATGCCACGTCAAACTTCTGTTTTCATTTAGTGCTAGTTACTTCCAGGGAATACTGTTTTGAATCTGAGTTTTAAATTCAATCTCCACTAGAGTGAATTAAGCATGCATCTGAAAGAGAGTAAAAGGGAAAAAAGTATTATATCTTTGCCTAACTGTTAAAAGAGAGGCATGGTTGAGCCTTTGTAAGAAAAAAAATATCCTGACTACATTGAATTTCAAGAGCATCATCAGGGCAAAATCTGGGCATTTTTTTCTGAAGCTAAGAAAGGTTACACATTTATATTCTGACAGCTGTTATAATGTTTTCATTAAAGACAGAAGAATGAAAGACCAAGAGAATATTCAGCTGCACCTCATAAGATTTTTTTTTCTCTTTAAAGATGACCCTAACCTATAGAAGATGATTTATGAAATCATGGTTTTCATTATTGGACTTGGTGCTGACTGTGTTGTTTTTGATTGATGGGCCTGCAGTTTTCCTCTACTTTTCTCTTCCATAGAGAACAAGGGCATAAAACACCGCTGGCAGAGGAAATTAGGTAAAACCTGACAACAGTTAGAAGCAGGTTGTTTGAAAGAGAAGTAAAGAAAAACATTGAAATAGCTTTGACACCGTATAACACAGGCTGTTTACATGCTTTGAGATAGATTACAGTTTTAGAGAAGATTATATATCATATGACATACTTTCTGTAAGGGCTTTCATTTGCTACTGGAGTATATAATAGCAGGTTTAAAATATATATTTTGCATTTGGGTGTTTTGAATAAGAATGTCCCCATGGGCTCATATTATTTGAATTCTTAATCACCATGGATTTGCGGTATTTAAAAGTGGATTAGAAGGAGGGAGAGGTGTAACCTTGCTGAAGTGGGTGTGGCCTTGCTGGAGGAAGTGTGTCACTGGGAGTGGACTATAAGGTATAGTACAAGGAATAAAGTCATCCATCTTAATTAAGATTTCCTTAGCATAGTTAGGATAACACTGAAAGATATTAGAGAGTAGAGGTTTGTCACTCTAAATAAAAGCCTTTCTTCGTTACAGTGGTATTAATAAAGATTAACTCTATGAAATCACCAAATACCATATGTAAGAAAATCTGAATGTTTTGGAAGGAGAAGACTTAATATTGGAGAAGCTATGGATTTTATTATGATTTTTGTCCACTATCAGAAGGAAATTTTTTTTCGGATATTTTCCTTGTTACAAATCTTTTCATCTAAATTTACCAGGAATCAAATCAAGTGACTCATTGCTTCATTACAAGATATTGCCAAAGATATTAATACTTTTATATAACAAGATATTAGTATTTGAGCTTTCAGATGAGTTAATGTGCAACAGGCCATGCAACAGATGCAAGCAAAAATATAGGCCCCAGTACCAATTATTATTCCTGCATTTTATCATCTTTATTCAAGGTCTGCACATGCATTATGCAAGTTTGTATATGAAAACATAGCTTAGTACAGAAAAGCTGGCAATTTTAGAAACAAAGCTTATTAAAACAGACAACAATAAGAATTGTTTGGAATACCTGGTTTTAAATCCCTGTGGACAAACATGTCAATCATATATCTACAGAATACATACTGATCTGACAGAATGGAGAGAAAAAAGAATCAATGAAAATATGTCATCAACATCTGTCTATTTTATATGGAGACAAGATGCAGCAAAACAAACAAAACAGGGAATGTCTATTTTAGCTAATGCTTATTTCTGTGAAGGAATAAATTGGGATACTATGGACATATGGAAACATATACATGATAAGCACAATATTCCACCTATTCCCTACAAAACCCCTTAAATATGGAAACAAACTTGTTTATGGTTACATTAGGGTGGGAAGTACTTGAAAATTCAAAAGCATTTCCTAGCATTAATTAAAGCAATTATTCTCACTTGAATTTATGAGATTTTTGAGAAGGAAGAATGAGCTCTACAAAAGACCATTCCCTCCAGCTAGGAATATTTACCAACTGCTAGACCCAAGACCCTCTGCTAGCTACACAAGTGGACCTCTAGATTGTTTCTTGAGGATGAGCCCATTGTAACTTGTCAGAGTCTTGTTCATGGAAATTCTCTTTATTAGAAAGCTAATCTGAAGAATTACTCACAAGACCAAAAGATTGAACTATCAAGCTAATTATTTGAGAAATCATATGAGATCATTTCATACTCTTGATTAGTCTGTAGAAAAAATTAAAACCAACAAAGTAAACAGATGTTTGATATAGGCACAGTACACAGTGGCTTCAGGAGTTGGATATTTTTCTTTCACCTGTTAATTCCATATATTCCATGGAAATCTATAGTCCTGCAAACTTTGTATTCCCCTGTGGTCAATCTAACTCTAATTTCGACTCTAAAAGATCTTTAAAAGTTTGCATAAACCTTGCCATAGCATCTTTGAAACTTTTACAAATTTTTAAGCTTGTACTTAATGATTTACATTTTAGTACCCTTGTATTAGGCATTTTATTAACCCACCAAAAGTAAATGACACTTTAGCACCAAGAAAGTTTTTTGAATTTCATAGTATGACAAGTTTTTCATTCTTCAACATTATTTTTTCTCAAACAGAAAAATAACTAAATTTCTATATAAATACATACCCAAGAATATTTATAAACCTCACTTTTTCATAGTGTTAACATCAATTGAAAACAACTGCATTATGAAATTCTGCTTATGTCTTTAAAATTGTAAATGAAGCTACTGCAAAAGTTCTAAAAATTAGTATCCTTGTCTTTAATCCAGACATTAGGGCATCAAAATTTATGTTGACTGGGTTTGCCGAAATGAAGGGAGGAGTAGGAAAAGGCTGGTTTTCAGACTGGCCCACGAATCTACTTGTTTACTGATGCACCTTCAAGGGTAATTTTTGTCACATCCCAGGCTCTGGAAATCCTGGGGTGTCAGGCAAAGTAACATTAAAATAGGATTTTTTCTCCTTTTTTCCTCTTTTGTCTTTTTTCTCTTCTCTGGACACATTTTTGCTGTAGGAATTCCTGCAGACAGCAGCCTTTAAGTTACCCACCCATTTGGGTGTGGCCTCTTATACTACATATGTTGATAAAGTGCATCAGGCCTCTTCCCCAGCTGCTTGATTACGTTGCTGTTCCCTGTTCCAGCAGAGGATTGTGATCTGTGAGTCTGCCCCTAAAAAAATAACCCTCTATTATACTCAATTCTGAGCTAGTGTGGGATTTATTTTAAGCATCCTTCTTCACAAGTTTTCCTTTCTTGAAGAACAGATAATTTTGCTATAAAACAAAGCTAATAATCTTTTTTTAATGGAATATGTGAATTTGGAGCAGTGTGAAATACTCATCATTCCCCTTGTTTAGGATCTTGTCTAACTGCTCTTCCTCTTTTCCTTCCTGTGATTCTGGCGTGTTTCTCACAAAATAGGAAATATGCGAAAATGAACATGTATGGAATCTGTTGCCCGCCAATCCGTAATACCGTGTGTTTGTTACAAGTATGCCTTGCTAGTAGCCCCCCCCCCATTGTCTAATTATACTGATGGGCTCAGAGTTGGATCGCTGATAGCCAGACCGGGACAGGAGTCTCCGATACATGATGAAGATGGCGTCCTCCGCATCTAGAACAGTTTAAAATCAGGCTTGGCATCCTTTTCCTTCCTCCACTAGGGCTCCCTGCTGGTACATCAGTCTTCTGGGTTCCATACATGAAGTTTCAAAGAGCCAAATCACTCCTAAGTCCCTCTTTTTATATTTGCCTGTGTCAAGATGTAGCTCTCAACTTCTTTCAGGAACCATGTCTCCCTCCTGCCATGCTTCCCACTAAGATGCAAATGAACTAAACCTATGAAACTGAAAGCAAGGCACAAGTTAAATGCTTTTGTTTTCTTTACAAGAAATGTCCTAGTCATAGTGTCTCAACAGTAGAGCAATAATTAATACACCATGTCTCAGATACGAGCATCTGTCTCTTATTTATAATAGAGAAACAGTCTGTATTGCTTCATAATCTACATGTTTTCTTCTAGTGTCAGCAGATATATATCTTATATATTTAAGAATTTTCTGTCACTGTAAAAAAGTTTGCAAAATTTTCTTTTGACTATATAGGTATAAGTCTCTAGGACTCTTGAAAATCAATTAAAGCAGCTTACAAAATTGGTGGGGAAAGAATTTGATAGTTAGCTTCTCATGAGTTCTTTACTTCCTTACTTTGAAATAGTTCTATGTAACTATCAGAGTATGATCACTTTTTTATTATTTAATTGCCTGTAACTCCTCAATTAAGAAAAAATGGATAAAATGCATTAAAAATCATATAACAAATTATACATATATAACTAACATACATATGCATCATTAATTAATATATATCTCTAATTATGAATTCTTATCACATATATGCTGCTTTACCATATAAGGCTTGATTAATTAATTTTTGAATGTCTCTGTAATGGTTTATTATGAAAGAAGGCAGAAGAGAAGCAATATCTAAAGGTTATACATTCCCTAAGACCTGGAACACAAAACAAGAGCACAAAATTAGCCACACATACTTTATGTGAAGATGTAATTATTAAGTTAAAGATAGCACAAATGAGGATTATTTGAAGTTGCAATCTATCATCTTCACAAAAAGCACACAAATTTATTTTCTTTGTTAAAAGCTAGTAGTTATTATGACCTGATGACATAATAGGACCACTGCCGTATCATCACAACCATCACCATCCCATTTCTTTTGTTAAAAGCTGGTAGTTATTATGACCTGATGACATAATAGGACCACTGCCGTAACATCACCACCATCACCATCCCCATTATCAACTTCATCACTATCATCTGAGCACTTACAACATACTAAACACTATAAATTCTTTATGCTGTTTATCTTATCATGGAATTCTCACATCAACATTAGAGAACATGTGTGATCTTTTCAGCATTTCAAAAATAGAACAATATTCAATAAGGTTAGTTAATTGGCCTTATCGCATTCAGGTTGGTAAATGCAGGAGTCAAAATTCAACTTAAGTGTATTAGAATTTAGCATTAATGAAGTTAAGATAACATTATACAAAAATGTGGGGAAAGAACACCAAGGGCTACAATGAAAGTTGGATGCAAAAAAAAATCTCCATTTCTGTCCAAAGGAATTATATATTATTATTTTGTGCTTCATAAATTCCTAAGAGTTTTAACATGAAATGTTAATACTAAATTATTTCTGGTAATTAATGCTGAAGTGTTTGAGAGTAATGAAATTTCACCATACTTTCCAGCCTCATGAGAGCATTTATCCTTGATATATATGAATTGGCCAATTTTCAATAATAAGCAAAAGAAGCATTGCCAGAAGAAATATGGTTTTAGACTTTACCTAGCTGTTCATAGTGATTTAACTTTAAGAGCAAAGTATGAAAAGAAAGAAAAAACAAATAAAACAAAACAAAAAAGTTACGGTCATCTAAGAGGTCCAGTCTTGACTGCTTTATCACTTACAAAATCAAATATACTAACTCTATACTTATAGAAAATTCAGTCAAAATATATATCAGGTCAAAATATGCAATTTAGGAAAATTCAGCTGTCAAATTAAAAATTGCCACTACCTTATGTAACAGATCATTTTTAAAAATGAGGTGTTCTAAAATGCTGAATTTTAACAAATTAAGGACAATTGAATAAATTTTTGCAAATACAATAATGATAGCATTTATTTGTAGCCCATGATTTAGCACTAAGTTCTGGCCGCACACATAATAAACTGCATAGATGCTGTGAGAGCACTTTTCAATAACTGTAAATGATTCTCAGGAATAAAAAAAGGAACATCAAAAAAAATTGAAAGCTTGAATTCAGAAAAAAAGAGTGCCCATATATTTGCAAATGCATTTGATTGTTCCTTTCTAACTTAAATGCACAATCTTAAAATTGAAATTGAATCTACAATATACCTATGTTCTGTGTTTATAAAAATGATTCCCAAGTCTAATATATTCAGTTTCTTGTCTAAATCTTCTTGTGGAATGAAATCTTTAAGAGATTTTCAAAATACTCGATGTGACTAGCCAAAGAAAATATTGTCCTGGGGAAAAATTAGGCAAGCAAGGATGATGGTTGAATACAGTTGTAGTAGTGTGGAGGATATAGTGAAGAAACAACAGGTGAAAGGGTTATTCATGGCTTGCCTTAAGCTAGTAAAAGGATTTAGATAGCAGGAGGTAGACCAATTGGGGATTAGAACTCACTGCTATTCAGTTATTCAAATATTTGCAAGAATTTCTTTAATTGGGTCCTGGATTTATACTAGGTGGAGCTCTGTTAAGAGAGTTGATGGTAGGTGGGTGTGCTACCTACTTTAATGTTTATATTTAATATATGAGTTCTAGGTTATTGCAGGGCTAAACATGTGTGCATTTGCAAAACACAGAATTAATTCATAATTTCAAGCTTTCCAAAATAAATCTCCAAATAAAGAGAGGTAAGAAAACGTCATAATGTTTAGTCACACTCGAGGTTCGCTGGCAAATATTTAATAATCACAATATTGTCTGATGCAGTGCACAACATATTTTGTACCCAATATGCTATAATTATCATTTTCTTGGGCACATTTATAAACGTTTATTATATAACAAACATAATTTAAAACACATTATCTTCTCTGTCCTAGTCAATCCTTATAAAATCCCAACACATTCTTCTCATCATCATGAGTTTGTACAGAAAGATAAGAAAGTTTTAAGGCTGCCAATTAAGGCGATGAGACACTGTCTCATTATTGATAGCAGTTGTATTGTTAACTCCCTCACCAGCTTCTCATGGGAAAAACTAGCTTCCAGATTCTCTACTGCAAAGAGAAATGTATTTTTATTAAGTAAATTAATGTTGATGCATCTGTTTCTGTTTTACCACCCTGTTTAAGAGAGAAGTAATGAATAGAATGACGCCCATTAGCCTAACATGATGGATGGTTCTTAGTCCATTTATTTGTTTTGACTATTTTTGTTAAGCTCCCAGGAATATCAAAAAGCCCCCAAATAAAGACAGCTACAGTGGTTGAGAAAAGTTGATTAGCCATCAATAAGGATCTGTCTGTTTTGCTCTTCCACTATTTGCAAGCACTTGACTTTTTTATTTATATATTTTTAAATCTCATTTAAAGCTCATTCAGCATCATAAAAGGAAGAGCTTGATACCTGTTTCATGACTATCAGACATGGTATCACACATTAATAATTACATTCCATTTTCTATTTTTATTAAGTGTGTACACATGGGTGTATATGCGTGCATGCATGTGTGTGTGTGTGTGTGTGTGTGTGTGTGTGTGTGTGCATGTCAGAGGACAACTTGTGGGATAAGTTCTCTCCTTCCACCATCTGGGTCCTGGAACTTAATCTCTAGACATCAGACCTGTCAGCCTTTCACTATTCGTCCATTTTCCTTGTTCAAAGTTATATATCTTGAAGTAATCATTATATAATATAAAATTGATACTTTGGAAATGAAGAATTTAGTGACATACAAAGGTTTGGCAATGTTGTGCAATCAACACCACCTTTGGACTCCCAAATACTGCCATTTAGGACAAGAATTTCATGTTCCCCTTGATGGAGGGGAAGAAGCTAGGTCCTATCTCAACTTGATGTGTCCTGAATTGATCAAGCCTATGGGAGGCCTGCCCCCTTTTGACTAGAGATGGGGGAGTAGATTTAGAAGTGAGGGGTAATATGTGCCATGTGAGGGACTAGAAGAGGGAGAGGAAACTGTGGTTTGTATGTAAAATAAATGAAAAATGTTAATTAAACAACAACAACACACAAAGAAGATTTTCTCCATTTTTCCATTTCATAACCCTTGGAACTACCAGCATACTTCCAATTTCTAACATATCAGATTTTTTTAAGTTCACATATTTTTATTAAATACAAATAATAGGAAACACAGACATGTAAAAAAACACTATTCCAGATAAAATCTTATACACATATTTTCATGCTTAGAATGATCTTAGGAAAAGGTAGAAGCAGAGAGCTTCAATAACTTGTACACAAGAACATATGTGCTACAATTGAGGGGTAGATTTATCTCATTTATCCCATCTCATTGTCAGTAGGGACTCTTCTACCAGCAAAACAGACATAAGCAGAACTGTAATTTTCTTGAAAACTTAGTTGACTAATGCTAGAACATGACATATCCACAGAACAATGAAACAATAAATGTCAATTGCATACATATGCAAACTGTTTTCTTGACATTAGAGAGAAATGGAGTCAGCTAGGAATGATTAAAGAGGGACAGAATGCAGGATTGCCAATACCCACCCAATGTAAAGTTCAAAATAAAAAAACTATTTTGTGATTTTTTTTTGCAGCCAAGATACTCATTCCGAATTTTTGCTGCATAAAAATGAAGAAAAAATTTGTTTCAACTTAAATACATTTTGCCTTAAGGAGTTTCAGACAGTTTGAACTTGAAATGCAGCCCGTGAATGAATATTTAATTTTACTTTTCTTATAAGTGAAGTTGAATCACTTTTGCAAGTCTGAGGGTGACAGTTTCAAATTTAAGCTCAGGCAGGCAATCAACAGAGAATAATATTACAGCAGGGGGAAAAGTTGGTGATTCAGTAATGACATTTTAATGTTACAGAACAGAGTATTGGTATAGAGATTTGCAATCCCTTGTGATAGCTTTCTGTTGACTTAACAATCAATACCATCATAACAATAAAACTATGCAAGTCTCTAGCCATAGGCAATGCCTAAGAATGAGGACATGTCCATCATCTGATACAGCCTTCCAGGTTTTCCCACACAACAAAGTGTTTTCAGTGCATTTAATATGGTGTTAGAAAGCAAGGCATAGACATTTAAAGATATTGAAAAAAAAACTATTTCTTCCTCTCGGCTCTTATTTATTAAAGTAAAGATGGTTTTACTGAACATGTTTTAATGTTAGATTCTATGACTATTTTGCATTTTTATTTTAAAGTCGAATAACTTCAAACGCCACAGAGGGAATCTTACCATCATTAAGCATTTATTAAGCCTTTTCATTGTGTGGCACCATCATGTTAGAGTCAGAATTTAACCAGACATGGTCTCTGTCCATTAAAACAGCTCGGTCAATAACCTGATCAGTGACCACAAATTGGACCCTGCACTGTCTTTCCTTACTGAGTTACAGTGTAATAACTATAAAGGTCTGATCTTTACTGTTAATGATATTTATAAATTGATCTTCTTCATGCTCTATAAGCAGTTTCTCATTTCTGGCAGGCAAATGCTTTGCAGGGAAACTGCAAAGTGACTGGTTTTTTTTTGCATACATCTTACAAGGTAGGAGGAAAGATTGAAAAACAGCAGTAATCTGCAGCTTTCCATTATTAGGGGAGTATGATCATTAAAGATTTTTCTAGGATTGCTTTGTATCATAATTTAATGTTCAATACAAACAAACTTACAGATTAACCAAAGATAATATGAAAACTGGAATCCCTGATCCTGTCAAAACAACCTCTAGCCATAATTTGTTCATTTTACAAAGGTTTACAGTAGATATCTACCTGCTAAGGTTATGGAACACAATGAAGAATGGTGTCTGCCCCTCAAGGAATGCATAATATGAAAAGAAAATTGTAAAAAGTTACAAAAGCTTACTATAAGATCACTGCAAAGCAAGAGATCTACATATGTCCAAGGGCTACATGAAATTACAGATTACTCTGCTGCTCTAGGCAGAGTCTGTCATGATAAAGGAAAACAGAAATAGGTTTTGAAATGTGAGTAGGATTTTGTCAGGCTAAGAAAGGTCGAAGGGGTGCACTGGAGCATTAGGACAGTGTTAGCAACTGTGTATCTGTCTCAAAACGTAGAATGCTTCGCAATTATACATGATAAAATATGGTAACCTTGCGGGATTTATAATTCAAATTATAAATCAAAAAAATAATTATAATATTTCATGCTTGTTCTAATAAGGTGTTTCAATTTAGGCAGCTATTGAAAGCCAGCATTGGAAAGAAAATATTTGAGAATGTATAAAATGTGTAGATGTTCATGCAGTGTTTTGTCACAGAATTCTCGTGACTTAGATGCTATGTTAATAGCTTCTGCTTTAAATTTTAGAAGATAAATTTTGCCCTCTATTTTTTCCAGATCTATATTTCCATCACTTTTGTTGAATATTCAATATGCTATGTAATAATTCATGAAAGTGCAGGTGAATTTACATATGTTGATATTCTCTGCTCAAAAAGCTTCTGTGTATGTAAGGTACCCACTAATATACAGTTACTGCTACATAATATACCAATTAGAACCTTATAGGCTCAAGACCACAACTATTTTCTGTAGGTGGAGTTTTTTCTTGGGACCACTGGCCAGCTCCATCTCACTAGGCATCACCCAAATAACCACACAAAGACTTATTATTAATTATAAATGCTTTGTCAAGAACTTATGCATGTTACTAACTAGCTCTTACTTGTCAAATTAACCTATATTGATTATCTACACTCTACCACGTTATAGTATCTTTTTGTACCATGTCATGTTTCCCTTGCTTCTCTCTGAGTGTGGTTCATGATGCTATGAACGTCATTCTCTTTTTGTCTAAAACTCCTGCATAACCATTCCCTGCCTAACTATTGGCCAGTCAGCTCTTTATTAACCAATGAGAGTAATACATATTCACGGTGTACAAAAAAGACTGTTCCACAGGATTATCCCATTTTATCTAATTAAAAATGTTTTAGCTTTAATATAGTAAAATTATATATAACAATAACAGTTATCAAGTAAGAATCACAGTTAAAATTTCCAGTCCACTTGTATTGGTAATTTTAGAGAAGATACTCTATTATCTATCTTATCTTTGTGTGTCTAAAGTTTTATGTCTTGTTTACCTTTTATCATAACTAAGGAAAACTTTAAGTCTAATCATTTAGTTTTTAACTCCATCAAGACCCCAGAAGGGTATAATATTGCCTAAAAACAGGGATATCATGCTGCCTGGATAGTCACACAATCTTCTACTGTAACTTTGGAACATACAATTTTGGCTTATAGACCTAGTCTGACAGACATTTCAGAGAAACAGGGAATTTAGAAAACTGTCCTACTTTGTCTTTACAAAAATTTGGCAGTCAATTTCTTTTGCATCCTGATAGTCCAGTCTGGATAGAATATTATAAGCAATTGAGACACAGGTCTAGTTTTGCCATGTAGTAAGGATTTTCAGGGAGGGGGGTCTTCCTCAATCAAAGCTGATTATCTTCAACCTTGAATGAACCCATAACCTCTTGTTTTCTGTGAGAACAAAACCTCTTCCCCAAAGCAATATAACTTTTGACTTATATTTTATGGAGATTGGTTTAATCCAGCAGGCTCTATAATCCAATGTGTGTTTGCAGCTTTCATATCACATGGCTTTTTTGTTTTATACTACTTCACTCCTTTTTAAGGATTTTTTTTATTTTTAAACTATTTTTTATTCTATGACTATATATAAGTTTTATCCTTTCTTTATCAACCACACACACACACACACACACACACACACACACACTATAACTGTTTAGAGTTTTCTTCCTTATGGATCTGTCTTGACAGTTTAAGATTCACATAAGATGAATCTTAAACTGCTATGTTAACTGCCTGTGTGACTCACCTTAGTGCATGGTGATAGTGCACGGAGACTCGTGGCTGTGAGAAGTGTCTCAGTACCACAGCTGGCAGAGACTGTGAAATCAGGAAGCCAAGTTTGGCTCCATTTTTGTATATTTGAAATATTTTCTTATGCTTTTTTATGATTATATGTTGTCTGATGGTTGTCATTTTTAGGTAAAAGTTTTGTCTGGACTGCCAGCCTGCTCTTTCTAGCCATTCATTACACAAATAACCACACAGAGACTACCTTTTAATTATAAATGCTTAGTCAATAGCTTATGCTTATTAGCAGCTAGCTCTTACATCTTAAATTAACCCGTATGTATTATCTACACTCTACCACATGGTGGTGCTTTTTTAAAGCATAATACACTTATCTTGCTTCTCTTTGTATCTGGCTCATTTCCCTATGATCCTTTATTTTTTCTGTGCTTTTTGTCCTTAAAACTTGCCTAGTTTTTCGCTGCCTAACTATTGACCAATCAGCTCTTTATTGATCAATGAGAGTAATATACATTCACAGCACAGAAAGTTTGGTTCACATAAGTTTTCCCTTTCTGGACAGACTAAAGGATCTCTTGAGTTTACTCTCAGCATTCACTTAGAGTTGCTGATTATCTTTACTTACCTAAATAAGCAGCACAAACTCAAGATTCAGAAAGGTAAATCCCAGTCTTTGAAGGGAGAAGATGAGAAGCTTTAATATATTATATCATAGGTATAAAAAATAAGATTATTGAACATATCAAAATGCATTTGAAAGAAAGAAAACTACTTAAGGAATGGGAATATTTATCTTTTATTAAAAGACAAAAGCAGGTAATAATTGCATGAATTTTTATTATATTATTATTATTATTATTATTAAAAAATTTCCCCCTCCTGCCCCTCTCCCAATTCCCTTCTCCTCCCCCATACCCCCTCCCCTTACATTTCCAGGCCAAAGAGCATTCAGGGTTCCCTGCCCTGTGGGAAGTCTAAGGTCCTCCCCCCTCCATCCATGTCTAGGAAGGTTAGCATCCAAACACACTAGGCTCCCACACAGCCAGTACATGAAGTAGAATCAAAACCTAGTTTCATTGTCCTTGACTTCTCAGTCAGCTCTCCTTGTCAGCATGAATTTGTTTGATAGATATAATAGACTGTATGAAGTCTGTTTGAGTAGTTAGAATAGATAGTGTCTACATTTCAGCAGAAGAAATAGTGCTCCAGAGCTTCTAAAGAACAATAATCTGGGGGCCAGTTGGTACGAAATGAGCATGGTTGTGCAGTTAGAATCAAAGCTCTTAGTTATCTTTGATACTAGACCCATATCTATCACCATGCACAGAGCTCAAGTCCAAATATATCAAAGACCTCAACGTAAAGAAATTAAAACTTGAAACTTTTATTTTGAGAGCACTTATTATCTGTCTCTACATCTGAATTAGGAAGTTTATTTTCTTTTGTGTACTTGGTGCTTCTGTTGTGTATAATTTTAAATATTATGCTCAGAGCCTCAAATGTTGGTGAGGTGATTTACCACTGATCTGAACTTCCTACCACAACTTAAGAGATTTTTGTGACTTACTAATCTCAAAGAAGCTTATGGAAGTATTTACATTATGAGCAATGAATAGATATTTTAAATCTCAGTAAAAGATAGTGAAAGACAGCACTAACAAAGCCCATGTGTATCTTCACTTTCTAAGATACCTTCATTTTCTAAGATTTCTAAGTGCATATATGGCATAAAATATTAACACTGTCACAAGAGTTCTTTTTCAGGTGAGAAAATTGGGAAAATATAGTGAATATTGTCTCACATTTTAAATTATACATCATAATGAGCACATGTATATAAAGATAAATTAGTAGGTTCTGTGTAACTTTATATAGACAATGTATATGTTTGTTAAAAATTTCTGCTTATTAAAAATTACTTTGTAAAATAATTTTCATTGTACAATATTTTACCAAATTTTGTTGTTCATGGACTCTAATTTATTTATCCAGATTTTCTGAATGTGCATGTGATTCTGTATTACTTACCTGCCATTATAATACAGGAAAGATTTGTTTCAATGATTTGGTAACTATGAACATTTATCTCATAATATTCATTTCTTGGAGTGTTTTTTATATGAGTTCTGAGAAAAAGAAAAAATACTCAAATCATATTTGATGAAATATAATACGTATTTTTAGTTAAAATAATTTGATCATAAAAGATAGGTCTTAATCTTTATAGTCATATGATTTTATAGAACAGCCCATATAACATAAGATTGAGAACAAAACTGATAATTAAAAATTTTTCTGTAATAATCATAGAAACCTAAAATAAATACAAGGTTAAATGTCGAATTCAAAGTGGGAATTAATGTGCAATGAAGAGGTATTAGAATAATGAAGATCGCATGTGGCTCATTCCTTACTTGGTTACAGGCTTAAAATGCATGTTGAAAGAAATTTAGACACGATTCACAATGGCAATACGCCAAGAGCCAATTTTGAGTAGCAGCCACTAGAATGAGTAACAGGAGAGACATAGGGTGACATTGCAAAGATGCACAAGTTTGCAGTCACACCACTCTGTGACACCTGGCAAACCAAGTCAAGGAAGCAAGAAAACCCAAAACTTCTTTGATTCTTTTTAAAGTTGTTGTCAATCTATGCTATTTTTGCTGTCAGACTACTTTGTTTTGTCAGAAGAGGTACCACTGCTTGCTAAGACAGTCATCCTTTCCAGGTGACTTGATGCCGCAGTATAAATAAAGAAAACATCCTGCTTACCTAGTTATTCAGAATTGAATGTGCCTGCAGAAAGGGGATTCAATGTATTTATTATTTGATCAGTATGCCTATTTAGTTCTTTCTACACATAATATTACTTTTAGGTCTGCTTGGTATTTTATCAAAGTGACTGGATAACTTGCTCTAGTGATATATGAATCACTAGTGAGAAAAGGAATTTTATACTACTATGTAAATTTTGCTTAATTCTATCACCTGCAATCATGATGGAGCCATTTAGAAAAGGATGACATCATTCATTGCTGCTGTAAGAACATGGAATAGGAGACAAAATATAAAGCTCATAATAGAGAGAAAAAATTAGCTCAAAATCACTCTGTACTTTTCCCTAATGCCATTTAATGAATTCCTTATGACACAAGAGAATATTTGACATTTGAGAGTCAGCAAAAGGTCTACTGATGATTCACAGAATAATGAAACAGAATTTAAGATGGCTTCATCCCTGATGAAGACATGGTGTAAAATATTAGTACTCATGAATCTCTCAGTTATGGAGGAGATGCCTCCTAGGAAAGCAGAGGAAAAATTCGACAAATAAATGACACAGATAATTTTTCAGAATACCCATCAATTTTAAGTGGGATAGCTATTAAAATGTGATTTCAATTAAAAAATAAAAATATAATTTTTTCACTTTCATCATTTAAATTTGGCACTCATACTAGTGGATTTCTTCTTCTACTTTGTTTTAAATATAGAGGTCCATCACAATCCTTCTTCTTTAAAAAAGATACCACATATCAGTTAATTCAGTTGATAGAAACGGATATCTAAGAAAGTTTTTAGAAGCCTATATTATTGTATTCCAGATATTATCTTTAGTAAACAGTTTTTCAGGTTTTTAATACAATCTGTGTAGGTAAGCTGTGGACACAAAGGAATCATTTTTGCTCACTTGTAGTTGGATGATACTAAAATAATAATAAAATTGAAATGTAGATTATAGATATAGAGTGAAAGAATAGAAAATATTTGAGAAAAATCTATATGCCAAATAGCTCATCTTATATTTCAACTGACACAGTCTAAAGTCACCTGAAACTGGTCTCAGTTGACAAATTGTCCAGATTAGATTGGACCATGGAGCTTGGGTTGACTGTTAATTGATAGAGGAGATCCCATCCTTATATGAGCAACACTGTCCACTGGGCACACAACTCTGTGCTATATAAGACGTAGCTAAGTGTTAGCTGGGAATTGTGCCAGCAAAGAGCATTTCTCCATGGATTCTGCTTCAACATCCTTTTCTTGTTTCTGTCCTACCTTGCCTCCATGAGAGACTGGAACCTCTAATCTGTAATAAGGCCTTTCCCTCCAGAGTTGCTTTCAGTCAGAATGTTTGTCATAGCAAAAGACACTAATATTTATTATATGTGAACTTAAATTTAAAAACTAATAATAGGATCTTTAATAATGTCAAATTTTTTATTAGATTTTGACAATGCTGATAAAAATACCAGCCTGAGCTATATGAGCTTACTCAATAGCCACAATAAATGAACAAACAATAAATCAGAATTTTAAAGCTCTTTCTAGAAGCAAGCTCCTCTGCAAAATATAATATTGTAAGCATATCCCATTAAAATACTATTATAAAACAATTATTTGCATCTTATTTATTTAAAAGACAAAAAAGAAAAAGAAGTCTCCTTAAGTTCCTTTAATTTCCTCAGGCTTTTTTTTTTTTGAAATGACAGGGGTGGATTCTTCTTTGTGACTAAACAGTACTGTATTGTATTTAGAAAATGCCTGTTTCAGTAATTCACCCCAGAAAACATAAACAAGTTAAATCCACATGTTCGCTACTATGGCTTTTACTGCAACAAAAAATGTGTAGAAATCCCTTTGACCTATTTTTCTTTTTCTTTGTATAGAAACCTTGCAGTGACATTGCAAGCCCACATGTTATATATCACTGAGAAATGTCCAGAAACCAAAATTAGAAATGACAGTAGTTTTCATATCATTAATCTTTTATGTCAAAAATTTGGTAATTTATCAATCCTACACACACTAATAGAGTTCGAAGAGAAGACAGTGCTTATGAATCAATTTTTTTGTTAAAATAGTTATCTATTTTTTGCAGATAGGTGCTTTTCTTGTAGGTGTGCCCATATATCACATTTTTTCGGGTGCCCAGTCAGTGTAGGGAAGGGGTAACAAGATATTCAGATGGTTGTGAGATACTATGTGATCCTGGAATTCAAACATGAGTCCTATGAATGAGCAAACAGTTTTCTCTACTGCAGAGCCAAACCTTCAGCCCAAATCCACAGCTCTTATTTTTCACTCTATTATGCACATTAATAACACTTTCCATGCTGCCATAGCACTCAGTAAATCTCAGGAGAAATTATTATCAATTTTCCACCCAGTCCCACGGGCTATGTGATTAAGAAATTTCTTCTGAAGTTTTGTATGCATATACCTTCAACAATGCTTCAAATAGCAACGTCAGCACCAGTTTGAATAACAGATTTTCTAAGTAGCTCAAGGGTATTCGACACACAAGACTAGTTAACTAAAAACAGAATGCTCTCTTTCTTCACCCTTGGCACACTGATTTTTTAACATTTTATAAAGCTTATATATATATATATATTGTATTTGTTGAACATTATAATATATCTATATATAATGTTCAATATCTAATGCTACATATTATAGAAGAATAATGGTGATCAAGAACAATGCAAATACATCAACTTTATAAATATATTTATAATATATATTCATACATATAATATGTGTGTGTTTTAAGATGCATATTGAATTTTTCATGTGTATGCTATTTTTCAATTAAGAGTAAGATTTGATTTGAGGAGTAGGTAAACAAGGGAAAGAATAAGTAGAAGCAAATCACTTCAGCATACTATTTCCCGGCTCTTAACTAAAATTACCTTTTGGGACTTATATTTGTAGTAATGTCATTTTTAAAGATAGTAAGTAAAAAAAGTAGTAAAAATTTGAATGGTCTAAAATTTCTTGTTATTCCCCAAATCTATAGGCTTCTATTTTGTCTCTCTCCTTTGTATTTGCTTTTAGGCCGTTGGGTCTGACATATCCTTCAGGAAAAAAGCAAACAACAACGAAAAGAAAAATGTTCCTTCAACATATAATTCCATTTGTTGTTCTTTAAGTGAACTCTTGCCACGTGACATTTGAGAATGATATCCTTGATGCCTAAATCTCAAAATTGCTCTGTTCTCATATTTTGATTTTGTTGATTGAAAGCAACTTTTGGGAACTTAAGAGTCAACCTAGGGCTCAAATGAAGGAGGTATTTTTTTCCAAGTTTAGCTGACAGCTCTTTCTTTGATGTTTGGGCTGTTGTTTTTGTTTACCTCAAATGAAATGAAGCACTAACATTTAGCTTTATTTCTTTTCTGTGTATCATGGTTCAACTACCCATTTAATACTGTGGAGATGCATCTTCGGATGAATTATGGCATGAACTATGTGAAAATTAATAAAAATGTATGATTATAGGAAGCCACATTCTTTAGTTATATTGTAAAATGTTGACAGATTTTGTGGGGATTAGGGCTGGGGATATGACTCTGTTAGATTAGTGTTCTTGTAAGCAGAGATCAGAATCCAATGCCTTTATGGAAGTTTAGGCACATAATCTATAATACTAAGACAGGAAATGGGAAGAGAGTAGGATCCTGCTAGCCAACCAACCTGATTCTATTTCAAGAGGAAATTATAAAGACATTAGGGAAGCCAATCATACACCTCTACTTTACACGGATACATGTGCACACACACAAACACACACATTTTGGAGGGGGAACATAGTCATACTTATCAGAGTATGACTTCAACTAGGAATTACCACTCTGTGCTGTTCTTAGTTATTGTAAACTCATGGGAAAAGAGTGGTTGCTTAATAAGGAACATCTGCTTCCCAGTTAGCCGGCCTGGGCTGTTTACCCTCTTAGCACCAAGGCTGCTTCCTTCTCCTAATTTCTTTTGTTGTCATATTTTTCACTATCACTATGAGAATTTTAAGATATAATTACTAACATATAGTTCAAATTGGCATTAGTTTGGTAATGAAGAGCACCACAATATCTAAGTAAAAAAATTGATCTGCTGGAATTTTGGGCAAGTCATTTTACAGAAATCGTACCCAATGAGGCAAATTAAGTAGCACTTTGCATGCTATGATACAAAGTACATGGAATAAGGCTGACTTTTGTATGCTACTATTGTCAGACTTTACTTGGTTCTAATTCATTAATTGACAATAAGCAGAAAACAGTCTACTGCAAACTTGTAATTTTTTAAGCATAGGCCAATTTGTGGTTGTCATGTGTCAAGCAGAGGAAAAATTAAAAGATAATGCATGAATTATATAACAATATAAAAGTGACAAGTATTTTCAGCCAGCAATTCACTGGATATCAGCTACTTCAAAGAAAATTCCCCGTAAATAATCTCATACAGCCTTGGGAATTTGAAAACATCTCTTTTGGCTTGCATTTGGTCTTGCTACTAATTGTACTATTAAAAACTTAATTGCTTGTGATATGAGGCCATGTTCACTATTAAATACAGGACAAATAGTTAATTGTTGGTACAAGGATGTAATTGTAGCTCACCGAGGAATCATTGACATTATGCTCCAAGCTTCTGGCTTCATAACTAATGTGCACAATCCTGAACATTCACAAGAAAGATATTCACACTAGGTAACTAATAGAAGGAATATTTATGTTCTCCATTACTTTTTTCAAGTGTATAGCTCTGAGAAGCTTACAAATGAATGTCATGCTTGAGGTAAGTACTTGTACTGGAGGCTTGGTACATGAAATAGAAAGTGAAAATAAATACAGTATCACGAAAATCATCTCACATAATAATTACCTAAAATGATTGTTCTTGGGACTCTGAGGAAATATAAAAGAAAAAGAGAGCAAAAATGAGGAAACAAGAATATTTTACAGAGAATGCACAAAATTTGAAATAGTTTAAATGAAGCATTCTTAGTTCTAGGTATTCCTTGTGATGTTTCCAAACATGATCTCATTTGAAGACCAATGTTTTGGATATATAATCATCATAAGTAACTATTTCAACAACAACTTTAGTTTGAGGCATAAACAAAAACTGCATTTCAAATTGGTATTTGACTGTTATCAATAAAAGGAATAAGTACATTTAACATTCTATGGGATATGAACAACTTTAAAGCATTTGAAAAAAATAAACCATATAACTTCCTCAATGGACCCAAGAAGTTGAGCATCATGCTTGTTTAATAGAAGTAAATTGAGTCACTCAGCAGATGAGTAACTTGCCCTAGGGACATTCAACATGTGTCAGAAACAGATTTGAAACTTCATCAATTTTGTTTTGCAGCTTCCCCCGTTAATTACAAGCAAAAAATCTGTTATGGCAGCAATGGAAAGATAGTACCATGTATAAAACAGGGCTTGGTGGTAAGAAATAGAGTAGAGCACTCGATGGGGAAAGGTGTCCATAATGTTCTCTACCCAACCACACATTAAACTGCTCTACCTTTTCAGAATGTAGTATTTCAAGAGGAAAGTATGGGATATCCTTCTGTATGCTGTGGCTACGCATTGATTTTATTGGTTGATGAATAAAGCGATTTGGCCAATGGTCAGGCAGAATAAAGCATCCAACTAGATGTCTCACTGATCATCAAGGAGCTAGGGTCTTTTAAGATATCATTGATGAAATTTTTTATTGTATTCAAAGGAGATCCATCCAAAGTCGCCTGATCAAGACTCTGCCCTCCCAATTCCTATCTAGTCTGAAGGAAAAGAACAGCACTGAACACGGAAATAGAGGAAAGTACTTAGCAGGTCTCAGTGCTTTGTCATAGAGTATTGATCGCCACACAGTCAAGTATACTTTTGGCACCATGTTTCTCCAAGTGTCATTCTCTCAAAGCCTACTTGTCATGTAGCTAGGGTATTTTTGAAATGTCATTTCTGAGACACAAACTAGAACTGGAAATCAGTACACTATCATCAAAAATCTCACTATTTTTCTTTTCCCAACACGGTTTGTAACTTTATTTTACTTCATAATTATGATTACTATTATTCAAATATGTAAATTATACAATTTACTATATAATTACTATTATACAAATGTGTTAAGAGAATGATGTAATGACTCAAAATATCCTCAAAATTTGATATCTACAAGATATCAAATTTTACTATATTTTTAAATCTTTATTTCTGCCCTCTTCCTTCTTTCTATATTCCTACCCTTCATCTTATAGAAAATTTCCACAGTTATCTTGAGCTTGTCCTTAAATGCTTTGACAGTGTTTTCTTATCCAGGTGATTCTCACACCTCTGGATAAAGCAGACATTTTGCACACACACCTTTACTCACACACAGTCAAGATATGCAAGATTTAGAATGAAATAAACCTTTTAAAGAAAAAGATATTCCACAACATGTATTAAACATATGTAATGATTAGCTAAACTCTTATTAACTACACTTATTAAAATGACATAATTGAACGTATGTTTATTATGGTCACCTTCTCTGATCCCCTTTGTCCTCATGTTATCACTGTTTTCTTTCCTCTCCCCAGTCACTCTTCTACTTTCATGTTGTTTAGTTTTACTGTTTTGTGTCTCAGTGACTTTCACTGGAGCTGCCTACCAGAGAATGAATCGGGATATTTATAGGAGCATGGACTGTGGACACCTTACCAATGGCTATGTCTCTGTAGATAATACTCCTTTATATACAACCAAACGTTGCCTGCATGTAAGTCCCAAATATGGATGTGACCTCATCTGCTTCTCCCTACTTTAGATTGATATGTTAATGACCACATTATATTCAAAGTTAGTGTGAATTCAAGAATCTAGGAAGTGTATCTTTTCCACAAGGTAGCAGTCCACAGCTCACCCCCTTCAGCTGGCTCCTATAATGTTTCAGCTCCCTTTTCTATAATGGTTCTTAATCCTTGCAGGTTTCAATGTAGAAATATAGTGCTTCTGAGGATCAATGGGAGGACTCAGTGGATTAGGCACTTCCTGTGCAAGCCTGGTATCCTGAGTTCAATCTCTGAAACCAATGTTATTGTGGAAGAAGTAAAACCCTATCAAAAATATGTCCTCTGGACTCCATATATGTCCCCTGACATGGATTCTACTCTGCATATAGACCATGAGCACATATACTTTTTTAAAAATTTTTATTTATTTATTTATTTATTTATTTATTTATTTATTTATTNNATTTATTTATTTATTTATTTATTTATTATGTGTACAATATTCTTTCTGTGTGTAGGCCTGAAGGCCAGAAGAGGGCACCAGACCTCATTAAAGATGGTTGTGAGCCAGCATGTGGTTGCCGGGAATTGAACTCAAGACCTTTGAAAAAGCAGACAATGCTCTTAACCACTGAGCCATCTCTCCAGCCCCCCGCACATATGCTTTTGATTAACTACAATTCCCTTTTGAAATTTCATAATTTATGCTCGTCTGTTCATTAATTATTTTCCAATGATGAGTATTTGGAAGAAACCAGGTCAGTTCTTCTGTGAAATGTGGGGTGCCCCACAGTCTTGGCAGCCATTAAGAATTAAAATGTTACTGATTATACATTTCTTAATGTGAGTTTCTCTTAAAGCCTCCAAACCTTATAATTTCTGACCAATGGTAATAGTTGTTGATAGACTTAGAAGGGTAGGAATGGAAACAGACACACAGAAGATAATTAGGTAGGTAAATAGATGGACAGACACATAGATGATGGGTATATGGGAAATAGATTGATGGATAGATGATATAATGATTGTAGAAAGACAAGTAGGTGTCAAGAGGTATATCGGCACACAGACAAGATTTTAATTTGCTTCCTGTGAAATTATGAACATTTAAATTCTTGCAACTGATAGTAAATTACAACAGCTATTTCAATCACCTAATGGTTTATTTACAAGAAAAAAAAACAATCTCCATTACATCCATATCCATTATTTGTTAAGTTTAGTAGTTTGTTGTCAATGTAAGCATTGTCTACTTCTAGCACACCATACTGTGAAGGAATCTCTACATATCCCATGCGTTCTTTCGGGTTAATTTATAAGTTCATGCCCTACAAGTCCGGTGCGTATTTATTTGTCAGTTCTGACACCTTGAAAATAAGCAAATCTTTGCATAGAAAATCCATTGGGTAATTAGCTTTGCTGACCTTGTTCCTTAGTGAACTAGATCCCTTGGGAGGCAAGAATGTCCTCTTAAAGACAGAATGTATCATTCATTTATTTATTTATCATTATTATTTTTAAATATCGGTGATTAGTTAACATACAGTTCTATTAATTCATTTGTCTTAAAAATGAAACTGATATAAGATCTGGTATGTTCAGGGTAGTATGGCTTGTAGATAAAATCTAAAGTAATATCTTTGTCACATTTAAATAAAATCTAACTGAGCTAGTCCTTTAATATAAAAATACAAGGGGTGTGTGTATGTGTGGGTGGAGAATTTGGAGGAGTGAAGGGAGAAGAAACTGCTACTGGGATTATATATGACGGAAGAATAAATGAAAAATGAATAATTTTCTTGAGGTTTATAAATAGATGTAAGAATACCTGTATCTTTATTATCTTTAGAATATTTGTTTTATAGTAAATATACTCTATTAAGTGCACACACACATATAGTTATATGTATAAATACACATAGATGCATTAGTATTCTAGTCCCACCCAGAAGCAGTAGTGTCATCCAGAGATAGTGAGAACAAATTCTCTCACTATTTTGAATGAGACAGAATTTTCACTTCATTAATAAAATATTGAGAAGAGCAGAGTACCAGGATCACCCTTAGCTTGGCATGCTCACTTTTTCTTTGTAACCATCTATCTAACTTCTTGTATTAATTTGTGTATATTTCATGTTTTCAACAGAGAAATTCGTTTAATTTGATCATGACCTTATTATTCAAAGCTTAAATGTGACACATGACCTTTTCTCCTTTGTGGTGTCAGAGAAGGTTGCATCTTAGTCTTGCAACCGATCAATGACTGTCATTCAGAATGAGGCTTTCACCAGTTCTGAGTTGCACTTGGTGGTTATTTATAGCATGACCAGCAAAGCCATCTATCTTTCTTGACAGCTTGCTGTGTTACTAGCCCAGTGTCATGTTGCCTTCTAACACTGCTTGCAAAATGTCTGCCTTTCTTCTTTTCACTACCATTTTATTTTGTATATTTCTAAACGAAAATTACATAGATAATTATTGAAGATTTACTTAATAAGATTATCCTATAATGATGAACATTTCTTCTTATCTTCAGTAACTCTGTAAACATACACCACCAGACTCAATTTTGAAAAACAAAACAAATATATGCTGTTGTAGAAGACCCACAGATTCTTTGGAGTCTTTGTTAAATTCTTGTAGACTGTGGCCATAAATGTAGATGATTACACATGATGACAATACTGAATATAATGAAAAAATGATATCAAACTAGGTGACAGAGGATGAAGCATTGTGCCCTACAATGTGATTTTGAAAGGAGATTCTTCTGCATAGCCTTTATTGATATTTCTCTCTTATTTTATTAATCTATAATATACCATATATGTACATTAGAGATTTTAAATTGTAGCCAGAAATGCATGCACACATGGGTTAGGTTTGGATACATTAGCATTTCATCATGACTAGCATGTGTAGAATAAAGGCTGCGATCTGATGGTATATATTATTAGTATACAAAATCAGTTTAATTCACAAAAATGATAGGCAATGTGTAAGGAAAAAATAGTTGTGTGTAAGGGGGAGAATGGGTAATGATCAACAACTGTGCAATAGTAAAATAATTTCACATAATACTTTTAATATAAGTAAAGAAGAAATTAATAATGTTTCATAAAGAATTGTATCCACACTATATGCCATTTAAGTTAAAATCTCAAATATTTGGAGCAATGCAAATTTGACTTGACATGTTATTTTCATTATTAGGGGTGGATACAAGGATGGGAGAGTAATCATGGAGGAATATGGAACAGGTTTGATGGGGTGCATTGTATGAAATTTCCAAATAATAACTATATATCATGTTTGGAAAAAAGCCATAAAAGATATGTCTTAATTGAATGTTGTGTAGCTTGTGTGTGTGTACGTGTGTGTTCTGGGATTTTAAAGTAGTTTGAATATATTTGCTCTTTCTCCAAAGAAGAAAATAATTT
The DNA here is from genome assembly GCA_001685075.1 of Bramus lutescens. Taxonomy (NCBI): domain Eukaryota; kingdom Metazoa; phylum Chordata; class Mammalia; order Rodentia; family Cricetidae; genus Bramus; species Bramus lutescens. The sequence continues at coordinate 65,153 of LOEQ01002681.1, forward strand.
AAAAGAAATACAAATTATCAATGGCAAGCAAAACTCCCTGCAATACTGTAATTTATTTGGGATATAGCAATCAAAGAGGGTACAGACATATTTTCAAACAACAAAATTAAAAACTACAAGCAAATGCCCCCAGTTTTGGCTTTCTGTGTATATTTTCTAAAAATGTATTTTCTTGTGAAATTCACCAACTAAGCACATAAGCATAGATGTTATATTTCTGTTAAGTTTTCTGCCTATCATCCATCCATCTATCTATCTATCTATCTATCTGTCTGTCTGTCTGTCTGTCTGTCTGTCTGTCTGTCTGTCTGTCTGTCTATCTGCCTATCTGTCTATCTATCTATCTTAGACACACACACACATACACACAAAGTTTTCTCATTTCTTTTGCCAAGTCTATTTATTTCTAAGCAGAAATTATTTAAGCCTTTCATGAAAGTCAAGTTCTCATTAAATTTCCTTTAGTGTTTTCAATCAAATGACTCTTAAAAACTGTCTGAGAAGAAAACATCTGGAGTCAACAAACACAATCCATATATTTGAGTTTCATTTAACTTTGTTTTCTTTAAATAGAACATGACAAAAAGGCAAATGAAATATCTTTTTTTGTAGTACTCAGTAATTAACGAGGTTTAATTTCAGGTTTAAATGGATGTTGAAAGAAGCTAAGAAGAAACGTATGAAGTAAATACAACAAAAGTGAGAAAATATCTCTTTCCTATTAACTAAGGATAATTATCTAAAAGAGTTTGTAGGCTAACTTAGAGACAAGCTGCAGTTCTCTCCAGGCCAGCCTGAAGCATGAACCCACATGCCAAGCAAAAAAAATGTCACAGATGGTTCTGACCAAAGAAATTTATTCAGATTTCACTTTTACCTACAAGATAAAAGCTTAGGTCAAATCTTACTGCTTTCTAAATGGGAGTGTATCTGTGCATGTGTCTGTGAGTGAGTGTGTGTGTGTGTAAAGCTTTTCTAAATTTTATGTATGTTGGTTTATTTGTCAAGCCATAGTAGAGCAACTTAGAGATTTATAGATCGATGAATATATTTAAGACAGTATTTATGACTGCCTCACTGTTAAAACCAGTAAAACTCTGAACTGGGCCAAACATTCAAAACCAATAACTAAGTCACACATCACAGAAGTAGATGTGGCATATGCGTAAATATTAAAAATATTCTGCTATATCTCAGTACATCATCTCAAACATCATTTAAGATTCTCAAAGTCTCGGTTAAGAAGTTGTATGATATTCACTTGGTGTCAAATTAGAAGATAGATAGCTACACTGAGAATTTTACCAAATAAGGTCTTCCAGTATGACAGCACTCAACACCCTGGCCTCCAGAGAAAGCATTCACAGGAGGAAAAGGAAAAATACTCTCATGGGTTCATTGATAAAATACGAACACTGAAAATCTCAGGAGCCTTAATGGCAGCAGACATTCTTTTGCAAAGAATGGCATGCTAAGTTGCGACTGTGCCTTTTCCGTTGGAAACACACCCTCTCTTGAAAAGTACAGTGGGAGTTTGCAAAAGGCAGAAAACCTCTATTAGTTGCTGAGTCTTTTGTGTTCAGACAGAGGAATCAGAAGCCATTTGTATAACAGTTTGAAGATTTTAAAGTCTGACTTTTTGTGCCTTTATAACAGACACTGGCCATATTTTAACCAACTAAGAGTGCATGTAACTGATAAAGAACCAAGAGTGATTTGGTCATTAGATTCAACAAAATTATAGAAGAAACTGATCATAGAAATGTACAGAAATTGCTTTATAGGATTTGGAATGGATTTACACACATATACACACGCACACATTTGTGCATCATCATATTATTTAATTACTCTGTTTCTGGAGATATGTGTGTGCAAGTAATTAATAACATGTAAAGCACTCTCAGAGGCCTTCAGATCAGTTCCCCACAGCTATGCTGGGGAGTCCACAATTGCCTGTAACTCTAGCTCAAGGAGCATTTAACATTTCTGGCCGCTGCAGACCTCTGCAATCACAGGTCCATAAGGACACACAAACACGTAGAAATGCATTCAATCAAAAATAAAATAAACCTTATAAAAATATGCTACAAGTCTTTGGATATATTTTTCAAAAATGCTATCTCTGTGAGTGGACATGTAACAGTTCGATAATAAAATGATACAGTGCTGTATGGTATAAAAGATATTTCATCGGTTGTACCCTAACATGAAGGCTACTGTAGATAGCTCAAAGAAAAGTTATAACATCAAGTTATAAGACAAATTTAGGTTTGGTTTGTTTTTCAACAGAATTAAAACCTGCAAAATTAAAAGACAAAATCAGGATGTTAAAATATAATACCACTTATTAATTAATTTACCACTTAAAAATAAGAATTTAGACTGCAATTAATGTGTACCTACTTGTGTTTGTGTACACTCATAATTTAGTCTATGTATCTCAAATTTAATATACTTTATATATTCTGGAATTGTTGTATGTGGAAATTAATTAGTAGAACTGTGTTTGACTAGTTTGGTTTCTTTAAATTCTTAATCTATCTGAAATATAATTTTGTAAATGCAATTCTAGGACTCATTTTTATTTTCCTCAAGATGGATTACTCACAATTTTATATTAGTAACTTTGACTGAATAATTGGTCCTGCTCAAAGATTAAGCTATCATAAACCTCACATTAGACTCTCCCATATATGCATAGACTTACATTTGTAACTGTATCTCTCTCTCTGAATATGTACATTCTATTGTGTTTCCATAAGTTTTATTCTGCCAATACTATCTTAAATTTATTATACTAGTTTTATAGAATTATCTAATATGTGATTACTTTTCTATGACTACTACTAGAATTTTTTGAGACTCTTTCCATCTAGACAGGTAAGTATCTATATCTGTGTCACACAATTATTCCTTGTGATTTGTCACTGTTTCAAAATCATCTTTTATCCATGCTTTGAAGTACCTTTTCCTTTTGCTTTCCTACAGAATTCATTTTATTTTTGGTTATAGGATCTGTATCAACTAATGGTCCGGATTTTTTTTTTGAAATCTTTTTTTTTTTTGATTCTCTGTGGAAATTACATCATGCATCCTGATCCCACTAATTCCCTGTGCCTGGCTCCCGCCCTCTGCCTTGCCACCTCCCCCAAATAGCAAAATTTAAAACTAAAACCAAACAACCAAACGAGAAATCACAACAAAACAAAAAATAAAATACAATTGGCATGGAAACAAGCAGCGTAACTCGCTGAGTCACAGAGTATACCCTTTAGATCATAATAGGCCTTTACTTGCAAGTGTTCACCTCAAGGAGTTATTGGTCTGGTTTGGGGCCTCTGGTTTCTGCTACACCCTCCAAACTGGGTCCTCCTTCGGACTCCTGTTGGACATCCTAATGGGCCTTGCGCCGTGGAGATACTGTATATTTGGATCCACAGAAATGGCCCCTTCACGTGCTCCAGCAGTTCATAGATTAGATGGGAGCTGGGGTGGGCTCTCCGGTAATACAAATTCTTTAGTTCTTGTTCCTGGGCTGTTCATCCTACCAGCTGTCCCTCAGAGTCCACTCAGAGGAGCTCTCCAGCAATGCCTCGCATAGCTCACTCAGTATAGCAGACAGCAAGGAGTGGGGCCAATTCTGCATGCACAGATTCAAGGCAACCTCACTGGCACTCACACCACCAGGGACAGCTCTACTGTTTTGTCCAGGTGAGGTGCAGAACCACTTTCCGGATTACTGCACATGGTGAGGGGCATGGAATTCTCTTCTCATCACCCCCCCCACACACACCATGCTCAGCTCTCCAGCCTGTTGTGGGTGGCAATGAGGGACAGCATATTTTACTTACCCTTGCCACCTTATGGCATGCCAGGGAGGGAACGGGGGCAGCAATAGGCTGAATTATTAACTAGGAAATTCGGTTCATTAGCATCAGAATTCTCCTTAGAATTTCATGTGCGTCTTGAGAGATTAAATCTCTTTTTAAGTAATTTTATGTCTCAAAGTTTCTTATGCATTTCCCTGTCTGTATATCCGTCTATGTATTAGGTTTCGTTGTCTTGATTCCCATTGTTTAAATTTGGGTCCTTTCAAGTGAGGAATGGATATCAGTGATGCTCAGTGTCAGCACTTGGGAGAAGTAAAACCCATCCCTCAGATGACAGCGGTTTTAAAGTCATCGTGTGAAACATGTTGGATACTGTAGCTCTACATCAACACTGCTCTGATTCTGCTTCACAAATCCAACCTGTTTGACTCTGCTTTCATAAAGAAATCCCTGCAGCACAGATACACACAGTGGGAATCTTCCTGGGATGAGAAACCTTTGCTTTTCATTCAGGGCTCCCTGATCTTGGTGAACTATTTATTCATCACAGAATGTCCACTGAACCTTTTTTCCTTACAAATCAAACTGAATAACTGCTCTGTTGAACTCAGAGGAGTACAATGTGGAGTTAGTGATAGAGGTAAATGGTGTTTTCTGGAATTCACTGAAACTTTGGGGGATAATGTGTTCAGACAGTAACTCATCATTCACAGGAATAGACTTATTTTTATCTTTCACAAAAGAGTTCATAGCACTTCTTTTGCGTATGGCCAGACAATTTATGAAATAATCACTGACAATCCAGGTGTGGTAAATGACAAGAAATCATATTGTCATATTAGTTTATTAACAATGCAGCACTTCATTTCTTAGGCCAAATTAATGTATACAACATATTGTGCACATAAAATAATGATGAAGATATATACAACCCAGTTATCATACACTTGCCTCTCAGTTTAAATGAAATTACTCCTTTCAGAACTTTTGATAAATATGAATTCAGACTTTACAGGTTGTTATGTATACATGGTAGAGACACGGGAAAACATTGTGAAAGAAATTTAATAATCTATTTTTTTTGCATCACAACATACTATTTTATAAGTATTATAGTTTATTCTTGGAAGAATTTTCCTTACTGCCTGAGAACAGTTGAAAATTTTAAGAATGAAATAATTCACCAATATTTAAAGATAAATTTTGCAGACAGTAGTAGATTGTACAATTTTGCAAGAAAAACATCTTGGATTGATATTTAGCTTTAGACAAACTTTCATGATAGGGTATTCTGTTTAAAAGTCAACAGGAGTGAAAATTGGAGGGCAGGAAAGGTAGAGAACCAGGAAACCAAAGTAGCTTCAAATTTTTCCCAAGTCATACTTCAACTTTTCAAGAACACTATTTAACTGTCAGCACTGAACAGCCTCAAATCCATCATCTTTCTTTCTACTTCACTTTTCCTGCAGAATGGAATTATTTTAAAGTGACAGTGCCAGTGTTTCAAAATTTATGTTGTGGACACATACATAACACACTGCAGGCACATTTTACATGCAATGTTATCGTAGATATGTAAAGGTTACATGTGCCTCTCTAGGAATCATTCAGTCAACATGTAACAAATATTGTGGAGTTAATTCCACAAAGCAATAGTGAGTGCTTCTGCCATTCTGTTTGATTCTTGCCAACCACAAGTAAGAGAAATATTTGAATAATTACCTCCACTGAAAGGAAACGAAATCAGAGGATTCAAGCGACAATCCCATGGAACAGAATTGGAATCTGAAGCCACATGTTAATTCAGACCCCTCACCCTTGATGTCATGAACCTAGATTCTCTCATTGTCTACGCTTGTTTTCAACTAATGAAAAACGTTTCTGCCACTGGATAACTATTAACTGGTGTCTACAATGGAGTACCTCAATAATAGTGTCAAAAATCCTAAGAAATAAACAAATCACATCACAATTCCTGCTTAAAGTGTATATGCCAAACTAGAGAAATATGAATTGACTTTTATATTTCCAACATAGGGTAGATAATGAAGATAAAATACTATCTGGTACTTCTAATTCTTCCCAGAGTATATATCCCAAATACTTTCACTTGAGGGAATGTTGATAAATACAATTACTGTTTTCTGGTTTTAATCTGTAAAAGAACATTAGTATATATGAGTAATAATAAATTTTGTTCTTACATCTATACTTTGGACCTACTAAGCATCTCAAGATAACATATAAAATCCCTACAAACACACACACACACACACACACACACATTTCTAACTATTGTTTTGTTTATGAGGGTACATTTTATTTATTTATTTATTTATTTATTTATTTATTTATTTATTTATTTA
>LOEQ01002681.1:75916-91785 GCA_001685075.1 Bramus lutescens
TGTGTGTGTGTGTGTGTCTGTGTGTAAATTAAAGATAAAAGAGTCCATAAATTTGAACTAGAGCAACATGTAAGTGTACATGGAAACGGTTTGAGGGAAAAAATGAAAGTAGAAATTATGTAACTATATTTAATCTCAAAAATGTATTAAAACCTTGGAGAGCATTTTTTTTTGCTAAGAATGGGGTGGAATGAGGGTGCTGGAGTTGAAAGTAGAAGAAAGAGAATTAATCCTAAAATGGTAGAAATTCTTAGCTCAAGAAAAAATGTAAGCTGAATGGAGGAGACAAACGACATGAGCTCACTCAGGAACAAGAATTGGAGGTGAACTCAGGAGCTGGCATTCCCACTCAGAGGAAAGAAAGTATGGCTGCTAATGCAAATTCACAATGCTCAAGTTGAACAAATGCTTACCGCTCATTAGTGAAAAACAAATCCAATACCCCTTTGGCTGGGCATATGGCTTTGCAGTGTTTCTGAAGATCTGAGTTTTACTCTCTCCTTATAAGAATGTGTTGAGGACACATCGCTAAGTAGGACTGAGGAGAAATGTGTCTTTATTGCATTCTCTTTCCTCTACTTTGTAAATCTATATGAAATTAGAGCTCAGGAAATATGAAGACTATAACGGAGGGAACTGACAACTGGCCAAAGGAATATGCTCATATATGAACCTTGTAAAGTTGCATATACATTTATACTTGCAAATAATTGAACCAGAAATGGATTATTCTTCACCATGTGAATACAGCACCTTCCAAGTGAGCATGAATGTTTCAAAGGTTACTTTTTCATGAATTGGATAGTATATAGCAAACTATTGTGATGAAACCCCTTTTAAGGGAACATATATTTTCTCTGAGAAGCTATTTTCAAGTCACGGAGACAGCAGGAGTGTAAGGAGATAATTAACATAGTTTGTGCCTCTACTATGTTCCAGCTACTGTGTGTCACACATATGGTCTCTTTTAGCAAAACTGCCAGATATTTGCTAATCTTGTGTCCAGACAGTCTGTACGACTAACAACAAATGTGTTTCTCTATGCTGTGGGCACTGAGTACTTATGCAGTAAAATAAGCATCATGTTATATTCAAACATTCCTTTTCTAGTTTACTGTATAGCCCTCACCATGTCTATCAGTTCGGAAAGCTTTGTAAGTCTTCTAAGCTGATTTGGTACATCTTTCTCTCATTGCTGTGACATAGTATTCTAAGATGGCGTTAACTTTGCGAAAGGCTTGTAATTGTGGCTCTAGCTAAAACTCCTAGCAATAGTGGAGAGGGTGCCTAACATGATCTTTTTCTGTAATAAGATTAGCAACTACCGTAATTGTCATCATGAAGCCTTCATCCAATACCTAATGGAAGCAGGTGGAAGAGATCCACAGCCAAGCACTGAGCCTAGCTCCAGGATTCCAACTGAAGAGAGTGTGGAGGGATTATACAAGCAAAGGGGTCAAGATCTTAAAGGGGAAACACACAGGGACAGCTGACTTGAGCATATGAGAGCTCATGGGCTCTGGGCAGACATATAGGGAGCCCGCATAAGACTGACGTAGACTCTCTGCATTTGGGTGACAGTTTTGTAGCTTTGTATTTTGTGGGGCTCATGGCTGTGAGACCAGAACCCGTCCCTGATACATAAGCTGGTTCTTTGGAACCGGTTCTATATGATGTAATGCCATGTTCAGTTTTGACGCAATGGGGAGGAACTTGGTCCTGCCTCAACTTGATATGCCATGCTTTGTTGATTCCCATGGGAGGCCTTACCCCATTTGAATGGAGTTGGAGAAGGAGTAGTTAGGAGGTGAAAGGGAGGAGGGGAGGGAATGAGAGGAAAGGAGAAAGGGGAAATTGTGGTTGTTTTGGACAAGAAATTTTAAAACTGATGAATTGTCTCTTTTTATGAATAGTAAAGGGTTTTTCATATGGGGATATCAAATAACTTTCACTTTAACCAAGCGATTATTTATTGAATATCTACCATACCTCACATTATTAATCACAGTTCAGATTACTATATACTGGCTTGGATCAGAATATTAAATGGAAAGGAAGAATGGCTTTTTTTGTCTTTTTTTTTTCCATTTCCCTTTCAATAATTATATCCCCTCAACGCTTGTACCATCGGTATGAGGTCAAAGACATCAGAGTCACTTTTCCTCAAAGGATATGTATTTCTAAGATACATATTTTGTGGATTCAGTTTCCAGATAAACATCGTAGTTTTCCCATGTAGACAACTAAGCCTCAATGAAATTCAGGTGTACTAGAATAATATGAGCTCATAACATTTTTTAATTAAAAATAGGCATAGGGTTTTACATTAAGTTCTGTGATCATGGTTAAATAAAATTATTGTCACATTCAATTCCTCCAATAGGTATATTTAAAAACACTTAAAGAATTAGAAATTTACCTTGATCATTGATTTTTCTGATGACTGATATATGTGTGTATCATCATGATTAACAAACTAAGGATATTATATCATTTATCAAGTTAATGGATTGTTTGATTGTGGTGGATGTGAATCATCATATGAGACCTACATGCCCATAATAGGAACAAAGACAGATATATTCCTTTTGTGAATAGTGACAGAATTATAATTTGCTTTTCTTTTCACAGTATTATAAAATAAGCTTTACTAGTCCTGAAGGAAAAGTCATGGTGTGCATTTAAATAAAAATATTAATAACTTGAGCTGGGGCTCTTTTCAGGAAGGTGTTAGATGATTTTAGATATATTGTATAGGTAATAACGTGAGATGAATCACTAATGATACATCCAGAATAATTTTGAAGGCTCATCCCTTGTCCTTTATCACATTGTATGTAGTAAATTACTAGTTATATTGAAACATGAATCCTAATAAATGCATTATTCAGCAGTTGTTGCTAGAATTTTGATAGAGATATGCAGATTTACTTTCACTAAATTATTACTACTATTCACTATAATAATTCTAATGCATGCTACTAAATGGAATATATGATAAATAAAATGGAAATAAGCACATAATTCATTATAATTAAATTATCAGACATAATCATGAACAGATTATAATAGTAAAAATTAGCTGTTAATGCTTCAGGGCTCATTGCCAGTTTTTATTTTCCATTTTCAAATTTTAATGCATACCTGACTTGATTTTTTTGTTAAAATCATGATCAAAATTATCTCCCCCCCCCAAATAGCTATGTCAATAGTTAGTATTTCTGGTAGGGTCTGTTTGTATCTGCCTATTGTCTCAGCTACTTGAGAACTAAGACAGTACCATAAGACTTTCAAAACTGTCCTACACTAGAAAATGAGTTCAATATAAGCCTAAGCAAATTAGTGAAATTCTTTCAAAAGAACAAGTAAAAAGTGTATATAGTTCAGTGCTAACTTGAATGTGTTGCTTGTGAGCCACGTTACGTTCAAATCAGTATGTCAAAAGAAAGGAAAAAAAACAAGTTAAAAATCTTTTTTTTTTTTTTACAAAGACCATTTTAGTGAAGGCTAAAGATAATTTGGGGACATTACCATTTTTTGAGTCATCAATTTATACCTGAACATATAATTTTCTGGTGAGGTTTCTATTTGGGGAAAAAAAAACAAGTTAAATATATTTCAAATATATTTAATATATTAAGAAAGTTTAGCTGTTAATCATCACATTTTAGCACAGAAATAAATGGATTATACTAACCATGAGTAAGGGATCAATTACAGGAAAGTAAGAGACTGATATTTCATTGTCTAGATCATTAGTCGATACATTCCTGAAATAATGGCCCTGGAGATGGAGTTTTAAAACACAGCATTGAGTCAACAGCAGTCACGCATGGCAGTTTTTTCACCTATGCTGATTCATAAGTTTGCATAGATTTAACAACTAGACGAACAAGAGTGTTTCAAGCATGAAATAAATTCAGTTGCTTCCCTTTTTTACTAATATTTTATTTATTCCCGAGCCTTTAGAACTTCCTTGCCTTTGTAAAGTGTGTTCTGATGATGCCCATCTACCATTCTCCTTCTCTGCCGCTCCCTTCTGCCCCACACACTGACTCACTGGCAACTTCACCTCCTCTCTCTCTTTTTTTTAAACTTATTGATATTCGCTGTAGTTCAATTAATGTCGTTGACATAGTCACGCGTATGGAGCTGTTCACTGGGGGACCTACCTGAGTTACCTACAAATGGAGACGAGTTGCCAGACAGTCCTGAAATTGCAATTTCTTCTGGACTCCCTGCTCCACATACGCCGGAATTCTGACTTGTTTCATTTTCTGCAGGTAGCGCCGATCACAGTGTTCTGATGAGGACAACAGCGGTGTCACATTCAGCAATTAGGGCACCATAACTCTCTTCCCTCCATCAGCTTCCTCAGCCTTTCAACAATTCTTCCTTCAAGTTGCTTGAGAGAGGGAAGTTTGACATAAGCGTCCCTTTCAAAGCTCAGCACTCAGTCACTAATACTTGGCATTTCGTCCAGTTATGAGTCTTTGTATTAACCACTACCTACTACAAACAAATACACCTGCGGGTATACAAAAAATGTTTAGAAATAACCTGACAGCCCTACCATTTAGCAAGACAACAGAAGTACATTCTCTGTTAGAACATATGATTCCAAGTTGAGAAACTTTTACATTAAGTCTTCATATCCAAACATAAAGCTTATGTATTTTTTCCACATGACTGGTAAATCTTAGGTATTCTGTGCCAGAGATTTTCATTGAATAACTCGTGTTTTCTGTATAGTCTTATTTCTGTTAAGGCAGAATGTGTGTGTGTGTGTGTGTGTGTGTGTGTGTGTGTGTGTGTGTTTGTCTGTGTGAGTAAACCATATGCGTGCAGGTGCTCACAGATGAGAAGTGGATTCTAGAGCTGTGCCTGCCAACTGTGTGTCAAGGCCAACACTGTGATTTGCTGTTGAGAGCCTGTTCTGAGCTGGAGAGGACAATAAACTGTTCTGATACTTACAGGTGAGGATGGTTTGTGAAGCCCAGAGACCTTATCTTGGCATCTGGGGGAGAACAAAGGAGGGGAACTTGTACATTTCTCCAGTGGGCAGTTCAGAAAATCAGTTTCCAGGAATCTCTGCAGGAAAAGCTGCCATGAGTAGTCCCTACGAGTCCTTCTCCCCTATATAATGATATTTTATTTATGTTTTAATAAGTAAAACTTGCCAGAAGATCAGAAAAACAAAACAGCCAAGCCACTAGAAAAGTCTTACCTCTACCAAGGCTGGGCAACTGCAGACGGAGCTGAGCCTGTCTCCTCCTGTCTTATATTCCCCTTTAGTGCTGGAATTAAAGGCATGACTCTCTCATACTGAAATTAAAGGTGTGAGCCACCACCAGCTGAATCTGTTTCTGCATTGATTTTGTGTAGCCCAGGGTGGCCTTGAACTCACAGAGATGTCTGCCTCTGTCTCTCAAATCCTGGGATTAAAGGTGTGTGACACCACTGCCCGGCCTCTAGTGGCTTAGTTCTACCTTCTGATCTTCAGGCAAGCTTTATTTATTAAAACATAAATAAAACATCACTATACCGCTAAATAGAAGATTTCATTATTTCCAAATTCTCTTTCTTTTTCATGTACTTGAAATAACGTGATTAAGATCCACAATCACAGATATCCTAAAAGAAATGTAAACCATAACTTCTAACACGTTCTCCTAAGTATTCAAGTAGCAGACATTTTCCCTACTTACCAAAACACCAAGTTAGTAGCATTCAAATGGTAATTCTGATTATTTTTGGTTCAGTCTTCTCTCAACTGTATTATGCAATGCATAAGAGAGGTGAAAGTTTGGCCCGATACAAAATGAAATATAGAAAATAGGAATCTAACTGGCAGCCATTACCATGAATTGCTTCTAGTCTTCTACTCACTAATCTACACTCACTGTGATAAACGCTGGACGCACCATTGTGTGTCCTAGTAAGGAGTAGTGAGGCCCATGTTGGAGTGTATGGCATGCACTGTGGTCAGAGGAGTAGCTAGCCTGGTTTTAGAGTCATGATATATCCAGCTGAGAACCAATGCCATTAATCTATCTTTCATTTTTTAATGAAATTTATTTATTTATTTATTTGTTTATTTATTTATTTATTATGTATACAACATTCTGCCTCCACGTATGCCCACATGACAGAAGAGGGCGCCAGATCTCATTACAGATGGTTGTGAGCCACCATGTGGTTGCCGGGAATTGAACTCATGACCTCTGAAAGAATAGCCAGTGCTCTTAACCACTGAGCCATCTCTCCAGCCCCCATCTTTCATTTTTAATATTACACTCGATCATCTATCTTTTTTAGGGTTACTATTGCTGTGATGAAACATCAGGACCAAAAGCAAGTTGGGGAAGGAAGGGTTTATAAGGTTTACACTTCCACATCGTTGTTCATCATCGAAGGAAATCAGGACAGGAACACTCAACAGGGCAGGAGCCTGGAGGCAGGAGCTAACGCAGAGGCAATGCAGGGGTGCTGCTTACTGCTTTGCTCAGCCTGCTTTCTTATAGAACCTAGAGCCTCCAGTCCAGGAATGAACCACCTACAATGAACTAACCCCCTCCCCATCAATCATTACTTAAGAAAATATCTTACAGCCACATCTTTTGGCGCCATTTCCTTAAGTAAATCTTTCTCCCCTTAAGTCTTTCTCCTTTTTAGAACAGCCGCAGCAGTAGAGTGGAGCCAGCCAGAGCCTAGAAGACAAGGTGTGTGTCCTACAGAGGCCAGAACTGAAGAAGTGACTAAGACTCCCTGAAGGAGCCAGAAGATAGTGAGTGAACCCCAAATAATTAGACATTCAGTTATTTATACTGTTAGAGTTTGGTTTTGCTTGGTTCAGATTATGAGGTGTCCTAGTTCTTCCCTCTTGAAGGTTTTTAAATTTAATTTTGATTTTTTATAGGCGTCCACAATTGAAAGACTTTGAACTTTTAGAAAAGGTTTTGAATTTTTAGAGAGATTGGATGTTTTAAGGAGACTAAAATTTTGATGTGTTTGAATTTGTAAAGACTGTGGGACTCGGGCTGGAGAGATGGCTCAGAGGTTAAGATCACTGACTGCTCTCCCAAAAGTCCTGAGTTCAGTTCCCAGCAACCACATGGTGGCTCACAACCATCTGTAAGGAGATCTGATGCCTTCTTCTGGCCTGCAGGTGTACATGCAGGCAGAACATTGTACACATAACAAATAATAAAGAAAACATTTTGAAAAAAGACTGGGGGACTTTTAAAGTTATTTATGTTTTTAATGTGAGATCTTGAGGATGAGTAAGAAAGGAAAGGTGGCTCATGCCTTCAGTCCCAGCACTCTGTAAACTCAAGGCCAGCCTGGTCTACAGTGAGATCCAGGGCAGCCAGGGCTATACCACACAGTGAAATCCTGCTTCAAATACAAAACAAAAAGGAAAGAAAAGAAAGGTGTGGCTTGTTAGTGACGTGTGTGTGTTTTGAGTTGACAAGGGGTCAGTTGTGCTGGCTGGACTAATGTCAACTTGGCACTCAAGCTAGAGTTATCTGAAAGGAAAGAACCTTAACTGAGAAAACGCCTCCATAAGAGACAGCTATATGGTGTTTTCTTAATTAGGGATTGATGGGGGAGGGCAGCCCATTGTGAGTGGTGCCATCCCTGGGCCGATGGTCCTGGGTTCTATAATAAAGCAGGTTGAGTAAGCCTTAGCATCAGCTCCTGCCTCCAGATTTCTTCCCTGTTTGGGTTCCTGTTCTGACTTCTTTCAATGATGAACAGAAATTCAGATGTATAAGTGAAATAGCCCCTTTCCTCCCCAACTTGCTTTTGGTCATGGTATTTCATCCTATCAATAGTAACCCCAACTAATGCACTATCTCTCAGCAAGGGACATGTATTAGTTCTTTTGCAAAAGCAAACCCCACTTAAAAGATTCTGGAACACGTTCGTTTACACTAATTGGTAAGAGGACTTATTTTAAAATATTGGGTGCTCAGCAAGAAAGTACTGAACATCCAGAAAATGGAATATTACAGAAAAGAATGTATATTTAGAGCCAGACATGGTAACACATGCCTATGGACCCAGATTTTTGCAAGGCTGAGGCAAAAGTATCTCTCATTTGAGCACAGAGTTCCAGGAGATCTTATCTTTTTTTAAAACTGCAGATCTATTTTTAAATAATATGTAGTATTTAATATACGCTTATAAATATATGCAATAAGTTGCAGAACTCTGTAAAATATGAATGTACTCAGGTAGCACAAATATTCTCTATGCTGATATTACATAGAAACTTTCCAGAAAGAGAGATAAAAATTGTTAGTGAATAATAGTTGAAGAGAGGGAAATAAAAGATACTTTGCTTTCCAATTTGTATAGTTCCATCTTATTGAAACTGTTTCCCAAAAGTATGCTTCATTTTATAATTTCTTTTTATTGCTTTTATTAAGCTATATATTTTTCTCTCTTCCCCTCCTTATTCTATAATTTCTTAAATAATTTCTTAGGTAGCTCATCTCAGTCTTGTGTGCATCTAAACTGTGTATCACAGTGATGCTGCGCTCTCTCTCCCTGTTTAGGAGAAATACAGAAGAGAGAAAAAAATCCCAGCTTGTATGTTTCAGCACTTGTAGAAAGTAGTAGCTACATGATAGAAATGTATTGGAAGACAAACCTGATTTTATGAGCGAGTGGAACAGTCATTATCTTTTGCTTCTAGAAATCAGTGTGTTCAAATTTCAACTTGGAAAGCTTGTGTGCTGTTTCTACATTCTCAACAACCTAGTTGAGAAGAGTGTTTCAAAGTACGTACCTAATATAGTTTTTTATATATTAAGTTTAAGAGACTTAAAACACCTTCAGAAAATTAGAAGTTAAATAAATAATCAAGCATTTCAAAAATCCTTAGTGTGTATGGTACACATGTATGTGTTCATGTGTGCATGCATATATGTGCTTGAGTGTGTGTGCTAACTGGATTGTCAAATGAACCTGTTTCATTCTTATATTTAGTAATTGGAAATCTAAATATGTTCAATAACACACGTACAAAATATTTTCCATAAAGAAAACACAATTTTAACTCTTAAATATAATATTAATTTTCTACACCAGAACGAATATGATTGTTTTGAATTTAAGCACGTTTTTCTTTGTTCCCATAAGGCTTTGATTATAACTCTAGGCATCTTTTGCAACAGCAGCATCAGAAATGTGCTAAGAAATAAATTCAAGAATACTTAAAGTCCACTCTATTAAAGAACATTTTGAACCTGAGAAAAGGAATGCAGCAGAAATCTACTTTTAAGACTCTGGACACCTCTGTTACATTAAAAAAAATAGAAATGTTCAAACTTAGAGTTTTATATTGCAGCCAAATTTCTACAAAACCTCCTATTTTTCCCAAATTCTGACCTGGGGCACTTCACCCCCCAATCATCACTTGTGCCTTCCATTCAACCAGCATCTTGTCAAATCTGGCTGCAAGATTAAGTTTCCCAATTCAGAATTCAATATTGTAACCCTAAGGATATAAGATCCAAGCTGGAACATTCTGTTTTTTTTTTAAAAAAAATGGATAAAATTGTTTCAGCCCAGAGACCACAGTTGGCCCAGACCATAATGATGAATCATCAGGACTGACACTAAGTGAAATGAGTTTGATGTTCTTGGTTTTACTCGTGCACATTAAACAGCGCTTTACATTTGTCCCAACTCTCAACCTTTTGGAGGAGAAGTTGAAGGAGTCCTATGATCTTGTGTTATGTTAAGGTTTACAAAATCAACAAGCTCTGTCAGGGCTGTTTGTCTAGCTTCTTGTGTTTTTCTCCATTTTTGTCCATGCTGGCCTTCAATTTTAGAGAAATAGAGCTAAAGATTTCTTTTCCCATACATCTTCAGTATTGTTGAGGCTTTTGGTGTCCAAACTTCTGTTTCTATATAATGCTTGCTTCTCTTGAAACTAATGCATTTTAATGAAAAACCATGGATGTGAATTCTGCACCGAAACCTCTAAAGTTTAAAGAGAAACTTAACCTCTCTAAAAACGATGCACCTTGTTTTCTTCAGAGAAGTTTGCCTGAGTTCTGATGAGTGTTAAAAATCTTTATTTTAAGGGACATCTAAGCTTTTAAAAATACACCTGTTTACACCTCTGAGCGTTGGAGAAATAAAATTTCTTCTTAAAATAGTTTCTAATTATTCATGTTAAAAGCAATTTTGACACATAATTAAGCCCCCAGAAACACCCACTGTGGTAGGTTGCGCCTTCAGAGCTTCAGAACTCTTGTCAAACTATGTCAAAATGTCCCAAGGATGTCTGACAGTGTTCTTTAATTCTGACATTCATGTAAGACAGCAACAGAAAGGGAGAGCTGTTTTTCTTCAATTTCCCTTTGGAGATTTTATTTTTCTTAAATTGTTTCACCAAATATGATCTCAGTTATAAAATCAGCTGAAGTAAAATTATGAGATAACAAAAACCACTAAGGTAGCAAATGTGTTGGGATTTTTTGCTATTCTTGAGCACTTGTCTCTCCTTCTGGTTCCTTCCTGCCTGGGCAGCCCACCAAGATTTACTGTTCATTTCTTACTCATTACTCTGACTCTGGATCACAGTGAGAAAGAACAGAATGGCTGACAGGCATAAGACAATGAAAGGAGAGAGCAGATGCCAGAGCAACGCTCTGGGGTGAATTATCCTTCTCATTAAAGGTGGTCACACATTTGTTTGCATCTTTGATCCCAGGAATGGAGCGCTGGTGATTACCTGGGGACATCTTTACTCAGGAGTAACCTACCTCTCAAAAATAGGTGAGGTTTATTCTGTTTATTTTTTACCCCTTACCCCAGATCCTTTAGTTAGAAAGGGGCTGCCAAAGACAGTGGTGTTGCAGTTCACTGGAATCTGAACCCAATATCAACAGCTAATCTGTCTGGTGAGGAAATAGTCCTTCCTATCATGGGAGATTTAAAGCTACTGGGAAAAAAAAAGCTATTTTCCAAAGACCAGCTGGGTGTAAGAATAAAGTGTCTTCCTATCTAAAGACAATCTAGAAATTTTTCTTTAATATAAATAATTAAAGATGCTTTCAGTCATCCTACTGTTGTTATTTATTTCAGGGCTTTTTTGTTTACAAAATGTTAGCTCTGAAATAACAGTATTCTCATTTATGCAGATAGATAAAATTAATACAAGCTTACATTATGAAGGAAATAAAGTTGTCAGGTAAAAACTAAGCAATGTTCACCAGCATTGGCTCACACTGTGGTACTGAAATAATAAGAAGACGATGGGAAGAGAAATGGAGCCTTCCTGAAATGAGACGCTGGTGCCTTCCTCTAAATGCCATCCTCAAAGCGAGACTCAGAAGAGATGCGCAAGAATTAAAACTGATACAAGTCTCCAGTGTAATCTCAGAAGAACTCAAGGCAGTGTGGCTCAATAGAGCTGTTTCCACGTGCTTGAAAAACAAGTCCTGAGCTGTCGTTTATTTCACTGGAACGCATTAGATCTCTTAAGAGGAGGAAGGAAAGTGAAAAGGAAAGAAGGGGAGTGGAAGGAAGAGAAAAGGAAAGAAATGGGGAAATAAAACAGTAATGCTGGCTTCCGTTTTTATTTGGAACAGTTATACAGATTTTTTAATAAATGAAATTTAATTTAAAAGTGGAATAATTTATATTTTCTATTGATGTTCAATTTATGGCCACTATTTACCTTTCCCCCACGTTGTTTCTGTGTGTCTGATCCTCTTATCTTTGCATTTTATTTCCCACTTTAATTCTGCTCTTTCAAATGTTATACAAAAGCAAGAGCTCAAACAGCACAATGCAGTTGAAGAGCAGCGTTTTTCCACATTTGCAGATGTGTTCAAAGCTAATTATGATGCCAAAAAGAGAAAGATGTTTGAAACTGCTCAGTAATGTGTGGTTTGCACAGCAAGGCAAGTCAGTGGGAAAACGTCTTCCTTCCCTGACCTCCAGCCAGCTGCTACTCGGGATTTAACAGGCAGCTCACCACAAACTTCCCTTCACAGGCTTATTTCACATTATTATCACTGCACCAATGAGATGACTTCATAATTTACAAACCCACATCAATTTTAAAATATTCAAAAGACAGTAAAATTAAGAGCACCAGACAAGAATCATCTAAGTAGCATTAAACTGGCATCTAAATTTGTATATGAAGAGTTTGACATCAATGAGGACATAACACAAGTTAATGAATCTAGCACCATTCTGTACCCTAAGAAAATCTTACAATTGAGATGTATTTTACTAAAACACTAACCACCTATAGCACCAGGGGAAGTATATTCTCAGCTAAATTTGTGCAATAATAATTTCACATCCTGAAATGTATATATTCATTGAAGCAATATTATCAGTTTCAAAAAAAAAGGTCATTCAGATCCACGTGTGTAAGACAGGGTTAGGTAAGTACCACTGCTAAAACTGGATATATTTGGCATGAAAGTGGCTCTAAGAAGACCGATGACAGCATGCGTGACCTTGACTTGCTACTAGGATCTTCTCCCTAAGCAACCTCTGCCTCATGGCAGCTTGAATGTGGCTCAGGTAAGCAGATTATTTTTAGTGTTACATTGACTATTTTCTGGAACAAGAAAAGATGTAAGTAAATCTGTATTTCAATTGTTTTGATACTAAAACACAACTTCTTACTTGTTTTATCACCAGAAAGTAAAAGTGAGAGAATATGCACAACCACAAATACAGGACACATAGAGACAACAGCCTTTCTGAGCTATTAACATAGGCTTCGAATGTACAACTTTGAAACACTGCAAATTGTATAACTCTATGTGGAAAAAAAGATCTATTTTATAGGGAAGGAAAACTGCAAATGCTTTTGAATACCTTTCCAATATTGTGAGAGTATACAGCAGTTGGTGTCTTCATTCTAGCCATTGTCCTCTGGAATTGCACCAATGAGCTGGTTATTTCTCTCCCATTACTGGAAAATTCCTAAATATGCTTAATAAACACTTTTAAAGAAATCTAATTCAACTTATCTGTTGTTTTTAGTATCTAATATAACACAGCATCAACTGGTAATATTTGCACCATAGTCTATAGACCTGTGCTGCAACCCAGGCCCTCAGGGCTGCACATCAGAATGGTAGACCTGCAAGTTTCTCTGGGGAATAAAGTGCCAAGAGTATTAGACAAAGTGACCAGTCTCCATGAGATGTGCAGAAAGCAAAACTATAAAAACAGGCTGCAATTCTGATGGACTCGTCTGTCACTCACAATCACAGGTCTACAAAAGAGAAAAGATGAAGTAAACATTTAATGACCATGAGAGGTGGATATTTAAGCCTTCATTTTTAAATGATAATTGGAACCCATGAGTCAAAGCCTCCTTAACTACTGAGCTGGAATTTATTTGAAACTATCTGAAGGATAACAACCCAGTCTTTGAAACAAGGATTTAGGGAGCTTGCTACAGATAATTACTATCAAAAATCTGATTTGGTTTCTGAAAACTGTATGAATGAATCAAGTTTCTTGGTGTTGATATACCGGGCAGAGAGCTTGTTCTTCCAAGTCTAGACTGCTTAATTGCTTGCTTGAGGGAGGGAAAATCCTGAGGGAGAGGCATATATGAGCAATATCTGCTGTGTGAAGCCAGAACTCTCCCAAGCTAGATCTTGCCTAGAAATGCGGAAAGGTCTGATCTTCCCTTCAGTTGAAGTGACTGTACACATTTGATCCTAGAACTGAATGAAAAAGAAAAGCAAAAATGACCATATTTCATGGGAGCCATTTAGTATTTTGAGTGAAAAACATGGCTTGTAACTGTTTATTTGATTCTCCAAGCCAAAGCCATTTAGAAACAAGAATCAGAACAGAGGAGAGGTAAACATAAAAACACCAATATGCATTCTAGAAGGAGCAAACATTTGCATTATCAGACGGGACTGCCCACACCTGCTGAGTAGGTGTTAGAGGCTATTTGGTCAAGGACTTGGAGACAAAGCCTTCCCTTGCTGGCTATGAGGGACTGCAAAGTATTTTTTTTTTCCTTTTTCTTTTCCTTGTGCTACAAACAATCAGTTGCAAAAAACGTTGTTATCTGTGCTGTAATAGTTAAAATGAATCAGCTTCAAGTGTTGATTACTTCTATTTTCGTCTTTGTAAGCATGGATCAATTTAGACTTTTATGGCAAACATGAAAGACTGTATGGTATTTCCTCTTCCCTTTCAATAGTACTTCAATTTCAAATTTAAAAAACGAATATTCCAGGGTGTGCCTTTGAGCACTGAAATTCATATCATTTTCAAAATAACCACTTCTATAATTTCTATCTTAAGAATAAGCATGAATTTTTAAAAGAAACGAATAATGTATGAAAAATAATGCCAGAAAATGTAGCTATTTGAATGCAATGATTTACAAAGTATCCATAACAAGTCACTAGCATTAGTGTGACTTCTGGATACAGACCTTAGGAGATTCCTGGGGTACACACAAGACACAGCTAAGGAATAAGCACAGGTACTTAACCTTGACAAATCAGAAGGCTTGCATCTGTAAAATACACACCGGTTCATCTTTAACGGGACATAATTCAGCATTTAAAAAGTATACACACTTCCAATTGATTTCCAATTAAAAAAATCTTAAATAACAAACTAAAAGTATTCTTTCTGATTTTTTTCACTAGAAACAAGTACAGAAAGGAAATCAGAGTAATTTTTCCCAGTACTAAGCACTATAATTAGCTCATGGAGAAATAGTATATGCAACTGAAGAAAAGTTTTATTAAGCAGGATGAGACAGCTGCCGTCCATGGGTTCAAATTGTAATCATATACACAAACCTCACCTACTTTAGCAGATATTTACCTAACTCCCCATAACAAAATTATCTGGGCTCAAATTGATATACTTTTCTGTCAGCAAACACAATAAATAAAGCAGGTATCAACGGTATAAAGAATTAGTTGCATGTTTTCTCTTGACAAGTATATGAAGACAGTCTTCACTTTATAACATGCCAACAGAATAAAAAAAACTTCAAAGTTGAAAAGGATTCTTTTTTTCTGTTCAAACAACTATATGCTTCTTTTAAAATAGTGTGAGTGTGTGGAAATATGGTATTATATAGCTGACATTGTCCATCTACAAATGCATTATGAGATGTGCTGGTATTAATAAGTGATGTACCTTCAGCCTCCTGGAGCGCTTTGCTGTAATTTGTTTGAAAACAGAATAATAAGGTCTATCACTACTGTGTAATTAACATACAGCAAGTACATCTTATATCTTCACCTTAGCAGCTAGCCTTGACTGGAAAGTGTGCAAAAAAAAAACTAAAACTTTTTAGAGTTCATAAATATTCATAACCACGTTCTGATTTGCGAGTTAACAATTCTTAAGCAAGCATAAAGAACTTAGAGAAAAATTTAGCGAAAAGCACCCTTGAAAGAAAAACTGTATAGATTCCCTTTTTTTTTGCACACCCCACCCCCATCACCCTCCCTCCAGCCAGGGCACTGCTGTTCCTTTCAGCACTTCGGTTATCAGAAGGCAAATGAAGAGACAACGATCCTCTCCTCCTCTCATTTAGGTTACGACGCAAACATTTAAGCACAGACATAAAGTACCTATTTAACAGACAGCATCAGACAGAGAGAGCAGGACTCACTGACCCATTTGGAAGACAAAGACGACAGAGCAGCAAAGCTCTAGAAATCAGCTTGTGAGGCCTCTGAGAGACATCCTTCTGGCATTTCATCACAGCAGCCCCAGACCAGTTCACCTCCCTGGATACAGAGAGGAGGAACTGAACAGAGCTGTTTATTAAAGCCGGTGTGCTGGATTGCATTAGGAAACACGGGCAGGCCACCTGGACCTTT